>JABASP010000638.1:0-45408 GCA_019776565.1 Sminthurinus signatus
CAAAAATAATTTATGGCTTGAGATTTTGGGAACAGATTTCTGCTTCCTGCTCCCGAAATCTCTAATTTTCTGCTCCGAACTAGATTATGATATTACGTAAGATTTTGCAATCACGAATAATAATAACTATATGTATATTATTATTGTTATATGTGTAAAGCAATGATAATAACCTTGTCCTTTTATTATTATTATTAAAAGTACACATAAAAATCACAACAACAACAACAACAAAAACTCCAAAGAAGAAAACAAAATCCCTATATATTATATAAACAACAACAACAACTCACTACCATTTACTTTAATCAAGAAAAATGTTTAAATGAATAATAATTAAACTGAAATTCATAGGCAAAATGAAGCCTCTGAAAACATCGACTGATGAGTTCAACTTATGAATAAATTATATGTACGTTATTACAAATTACTTGAATTGATTATAGTGATTATTCTTAAAATATGCCTCCTATACATTGGTCATATAATTAGTGGTATAGTTTTCATTTTTGTAGTGATAGTTATATTGTTATTAGGCTATCATAGATGAAAAGATAAAAATGAATATTTTCAAAGGACACAGAGATTATGTACATTTTTTTCTAAGATATAGTAACGTTTTTAAAGTTTTACTTATAAGATTTTTCTGTATCGTGTAGCATATTTTATTTGATGCCATACGGTTTCATTTACATAGTATGTAAATGTGTATAAGTTGATGATAGTTTTTTTACTATATAGTACAGTATATTTAAAACCCATTTTAACAAAATTCAATACATATAATATTTAATATTATAACTGTCCTATGGGAATATTCATTCATTTTTTTATGAGGACATGATATTATAGTATTAGTAAGGAATAATAGTTATGCATATTTTGGTCATCGTGTATATATGTGTATATATTATATACATTCATATCACATAGCATTTGTGTGTGAAGGCTTATAATAAGTACTATATAAATTCAAGAGAAAAACAAACTGCATATTGTTTTTGCATACACTGTCATTGATAACATGCATAATATTGTACCGATACAGAATGTACAGTGTATAATGTACAATGTACAGTAGTAGTGATCTCGTCAAAACTATGTTTTATAGTTAGTACATATACATGTATCACTACATGAAAAACATTCAATCGGTTGATTATTTTGCAATGCCAACATATTGTAAAATATGTAAATGTCCAAAAAAATGCAAAAATAAAACAACTCTTAAAATATATACATATTTATATAGAAAACTGAAAATAATATATATGCCTCTACATAAAAGTCCAATGTTTTATAGAGGGGAGAAATGCGCCGACTCATGACTTTATTGACGAAAAACCTGTGCAGAACTTGGGAACAATCTTTGTGTGTGGATATATTGGCTTTTGCTTTCTAAACGTGAGAACTCAGAAAGGGACAGAGAGCTGTGTAGAGACGATCTAGTGAAATGTGAAATGAATTGTTGTTATTATTATTGTGTACTATAGTATTAGTGTGTTCTTGATCAATGTGGTGTTCATGATGCCACTTTTTGGAAAGAAGGATTCGACAAAAAAGTCGAAAAAAGAAGGAAAAGAAGATGATAAACCTTCTGTTGAAGACAAATACACTATGAAAGATGTCCTCGGCACGTAAGTCAATCAAATCAATATAATATATTACTGATTAATAACTTCTTCTTTTTTTATCATACATGTACAATTATTATAAAAACCATGTAAAACAATTTATTATTACATATCTATTTTTCTCCAGACATGAGTTAACTTGATTGTTACAAAAGCTTTTTGTTGAAAATATATATATATATTTTCATTGATATGTAATAATAATAATAATAATTGTAATTAGTCAATTTTCCTTTTATTCCTCTGAATTATATTGTCAAATAATACAATTTATTTTGTTCTCTACTCTCGTATATATATAATGAGAAATCGGGAATTAGCAGCTGTGTATAATATATAGTGTACATGTGTATAATTTAGAAGCAATTGAATGACGTCAAAATGGATATTTGCGAATGCCTGAAAGAATGTCACTACTAAAAATATATATATATATCAATCAATCAATCCAAACTCATTATATGTACATAACGTTTCTTGTTCTTGTTCTTTTTCTTTTCTATTTTCTGTGCGGCCACTTCTGGGGGGATTTCTACATTTTTCACCAAATGTGTGTGTGTGTGTGTTTTTTTGTTTTACAGTGGAGCATTTTCGCAAGTTCGATTAGCTCAAAGTAAAGAAGATCCAAGTGTTATGTATGCTATTAAAATTATCGATAAAAAAGCACTCAAAGGAAAAGAAGATTCTTTGGAAAATGAAATCAAAGTATTAAGACGGTACGTCAAATATTTATGTTTTTTATATTATAACGTAATCATAATATTTCTTCTTGAGTTCTTTCATGTTTATACATCTTTTTTATCACCTTCATCATAATCATCATCATCTACATGCTACATAATATACTATATTCAACAAAGATTTAGGTTTCTCAGTATATTTTCTCAATACTCAATATATACGAACGAGTAGTTTTGTTGAAAGAGTTACATATAATGTTTAACCATCTTTTATTGGTGATGAATAGGATAATTATATGTATAATACATATTTATATAGTCTACATCTCATTTGTTATTACCAATTTGTTGGTAATAACTTATCAAGTTTCCTTTTTTATACTTTCACCCTATACCCTATCCGTACATTTACAGAGGTACGTAAAAGTAGAAAAATAAGTAATTGACAATTGTGCGTGGAATGCTACAAATACTTAACTATACGGTCTTAATAAAATATATTATGCAAAATAAGATTTGAATATTCTACGATTCGGGGAAAAAAACCATGACAAAAAGGAAGAAGACAAAGACTCGACACAACAAACACTACTTGTGACAAAATAACAGTGCCGCAGTGTTTTACATATATTATTATGTTATCAGTATTTTATCATTATTATCATACATCTTTTGTTGTACTACTGTACACTGTACAAACTTGACTACTTGACTGTACTTGATAATACTTCAGTATGGTGCGTATGAATTTTTTTTTTGTGTGGATTAGTGCACTCTTTGACATAGATAAGAGTGCCGAGAGAGAGAGAGAGGGAGAGAAACATTCATTTTCCATGTTAAAGTTGTATTATGTATTAGGTAAAATTTTGTTATCTTTAATCTACACAATGTCTTTCATATCAGCAATCTAGAGTCTCTCTCTCTCTCTCTCTATTTTCTATTCTCTGTCCATTTTTAGCTTGAAAGTATAGTAATATAGAATAATATAGAGAGGCTCATACTTATTAAACACCAAGTGATTGGTTTGGCTTGTCTATACTCTATACTCTATACATTTTAATGAATAAAAAATGTAGTTGATACATATTATATAACGCCCGCAATATAACAGCATGTGTCTATACACTATACACAATACATTTTACATGCCACATGGATGTACATGCGTAATATATCCATAATAATATTATTATTATGTAATAATAACAATAATAATGTAACGTGCCATGATGTGGCAGCCTAAGGACTACTGACTACTGACAATAAGTCACAACATCGAAAGGCATGTCAAGTTCTCCTTCTTCTTTATCCTTTTATATGCTTCAAATTGTTTCGTCTGTTTACTATTTACATACAAGGTGTGTATACTATTATACTTGTATGTGTAATGTAAATAGGTACAGCATGTCAAACTATAGCTATATTTGTATATGTGTATGTATATTTGTGTGTGGGTTTGCATTTGGTGAGATAAAGTACGGGATAATAATAATATTATTAAATTACCATAGTGATGTGTTTGAATATCATGTACATTGTACATAGAAGTACATGAAATATGGAACCTTCTTTCAAGTCCGTAGTTCAGTTTTTTTTATCAGTGGTATACATGTTTCAAAAAAAATGTACATGGTACATGGTACATAGTACATAGTATGTATAAAACATGTACTTGAACCGTGAACGGTAGGAATATAGATGACATTATAATACTAGGATAATATGAGAGTATAAAAGTATAAGAGTTTATTTTCAGTAACAAGTTTTTTTTTTGTATTTTGAAAGGACCTTTTAGTTATAGCAAAGTGCTGTCGATCAGATTAGTGGACTGATTTAAGCTGCAAGTTTTACAAATCGATTGATTGTTTTTTTTTCGCAACGTAAGAGAGAAAGAATGAAAGAAAGAAAGAATAGAGCCTCTAGGACATATATAAAACATTTAGAGCACTAGTGGGAGACGCATATATATACGTGAGTATGAAATATTCGTCTTGTGTATGAACTATGGACTATGGACACATTGCTGTTGGCTGTTGGATATAATAGTGAATTGCATATACATGGGAAGAATTATGGCACACAAATATAATACTAGGTAGTTCTTTTCAACTCCCAGAATTCAAGTTATTTATGTTCCGTTTTCATACTCGGTTTGGTGATTGGAATTGTGGATTGTGGATGTTTCTTTCTGGCCAGTTATAAGTTATACGTTGTATGTGCATATTTTGTGTGAATGTGACTGAGAAATTTTGACTGAATCAAATGAATCCAGGTTTCTTCTATCCAACGTACTTTTTTATGTTGTTTAATTTCACTACACAAAAATGGAAAATGGAAACGTTACATTCTGAAATGTTGTTGTTGTGGTCCTTTGAATTAAATCGAAATAATTCTAAGAACATAAATAGATCAACCATAATAAAGAGACAAGACAAGTATTTTTAAAAGTTCAGTCCATGATATTATAATTTCCATGTGGTTAGTATTTTTTGATAAAAGTATTATTATGATGATTTTTACTACTATTAACTTTTAGTATCCAGTAAATACTATAATACGTTCTTCTATACTACATTTCACTTTCACTCAACCTTCTTGCTCTTCTTCAATAAAGTGCATTTCGATATCCGCTAGTCATTCAATTAACTCTATCACATGTATCAACGATCAATGCTACTGAGATAAGATTATTGGAACTCCCATGCAAATACCAAAACCAAATACACAAACCTTTTTTCAAATCATACTTACTTACGTATTTTATTAATAGTATAGTAAATTCTGCTCTATTTCAAAAAAGTGATGGAAAAAATAGTATAAAAATTGTACCTACTTTCTCTTTGAAATTGATTTCCTTTATTTTGTCTGTTTTGACGTATTGTGGATCTAATACCTGAGTACCAATAGCAATAATATCATATTACATACATGTATGATGTATGTGAACAGTGTCCAAAATACAGCAACTACAAACATTTTTATTAGTAGTAATGTCCAAATATAAATTATTTGTCTTTTGTATGTTTATACAGTTTATCTACGTAATGCCTACTTATTATTATGGGTATAAGAGGTGGAATTGACAAAAAAATGTACAACAGAATGATGTACTGAATTCATCTTGAGTCTTGAATTATAAATTTTTTTTTCTCTTTTATACTGATTTTTGCTACCACACCATACAATACATGTTCTATCCAGTACATGTATTTTTTTGCATATTCTCGTTATATTGAATACAAATCTACATTGAGAAAGAAAAAGACAGAAAGATATACAGAATACATCGAGTGTGTGTGTGTGTTGTATGATGATTTGACGAGCTTGCACAATTGTACTTACCTTTCAAAATCAACTCATCAAATTGGTAGATTGTGGAACGTACTTTGTACTTGTACTACTTTTAATAGGCAAAATGAAGAGCAGGACATTTTCTTGGAAATAATACTACTTGAATAATACCTTGTACTTTTTTATATGTAAATAGAGGATATGTTGATATATCATGTGTAAAACGTAAAACGTAATACAGACCAGAAGTTCCTTTTGGATTTTGGACAACAAAAATTGACTATGTTTAGTTTTGGATTGGTGGGTTTTAGATTGGAGGAGATTGGATTGGAGAATGGAATTTGTTCCTGCTTTAGAATTTTGCATAGATACTAGACACTAGATACTAGATGCTAGTTGCGTACATGCATAAATACATACATGAGATTATATGATGCGGGAAATTCATTCCATATTCCATATTTTATGTATGTGCTTCATCCTTCATCCTTCATACTTCACATGGAAATAAGGATATTTATATATACATATTTTGTGTGTACAAGATTTTGAGATTGGAGCTCGCAATTTTCCTCTTTATTCCTCTTTAGACTTGTAGATACTTCCAAGTTGAACTCAAACTCAAACTCAACTGAGTGCATACATGATATGGACTGATATGATGTGATGGGATACGATCTAATATTATATGTATTATACTTGAGACTTGAGACTTGAGAATCGAGATGATATACTATGTATTATGTATACTGTGCATTATATTCAAACATGTGTGTCTACGGTCTACAAACTAAGTATTTGAGTACGAAGTACGACATAGTATAAAAAGAGAGAAAGACGGAACTGTGTACAGCTGTAGATATTTACAATAGGAAAGAATGACATATACAGAGAAAGAGAGATCGATTTCTACCTGGATAGAAGTAGAAGTAGAACTAGAAGTAGAAGAGAGAGAGAGAGAGAACTTTTCTTATATCATTGCCCTTGCACTCTCTGCCATAAAGTTCTTGGTTTCATTCTCATTCTCGTTCATCGTTCACTCTGTCGTCTACATTCTACATGGAATATGGAATAATAATAATGTTTGATACGTATATATAAATTTGGGATATGTTTGATATCTACGTATTACGTATGTACAATGTATATAAAATTTGCTTATATCATTCTACTTCTTTTACGTGCTCCTCTCAACTCTCAACTCTCAGCTTGAATTCTAAATATGTATATGTCTGAACATACCCAGAACCTAGATACGTCTTACGTTACACAATATACAATATGTTGTATTAAATCAACGATATTGCATTTACATTACATATTGTATTATTCCAATCCTTGCTTTTTCTTCCAGCTTTGTTTTCCTCCTTCTTTCTTTCTTTCTCTCTCTTTCTGTGTTTGTGTATTGTAGATGGTAGATGCATGTGGTTTGGAGTTTGGAGCACTCTTGTATATTATGTACTTGAGCGATTAATATTTGTACAATTCTATGTTTTTGCATGTATACAGTATACACACAGTGACATTGTGTGTGCATACATGTCATGTACAGTGTACAATGTACATACAGTATTGTGCATACAAAACAATCATTTTATTTATATATTATGCTCCAACGACAACTGACGACCTTCTCTCTCACTCACCAAAAACCAAAAAAAAAAAAAAACAAAAGTGAGAGAATAGAAACTGAGATTCAAACTGAATTCTGCCATTTCATCCCCATTCTCTGCACTGTCGACTGTATAGTGTATAGTAGAAATCGTACATGTATTCACATTTTGTACATAAGTTTAAGTTCTTACTTTTACTTTTGGGTTTTTCACTATGTGATTTATCTGAGACACAAAGCTAAACTGAAGCTGAATAATGAATAAAAAAGGTTCTTGAGTTAGAGTTGAAACACAATCTTGTAAACTTTTACATTTTGTAAAACAAAAGTATTACGAAAACTGATCCATCTAAAATTACATGTGAGGATACGTTCATTTTTTACAATAAGATTTCTAAATTCTAAATTACAAGGAACAATTCAAAACTCACGTGTGCCACGTAAAGTATAAAATATAAAATAATACAATATAAAATGTAAGGCTGTCAAATGGATTCGTAATTTCTCATCAAAGGAAACTCGGCTTACTGTGTCACTGTGTTTGAACAATTACAACAATATTTATATTCAATTTTACACATGCACAAGATACAAAGTATCAACTATCAACTCTATTATGCTTTCAACTTTCAATGATGAATGCGTACATAGTACATAGTGCATAGTGTCTTATAGCAATATGTAAGATATTAAAATAATTCCATGTTACGCTCACAATATAAATATTCTATTTGTGGAAAGGGCAGTTACAGAGCACGTATTAAGTATAAAGTATAATATTGAATATTGAAAGCCTAATGATACTAATGATATTAGGTAACTTGGCATAGCTAAGTCAATTAAGAATGTGGTCGGTCGGATACACCGCACCATAGGACATAAGAAGTAAGACATACGACATAAGACCGACTTTGGTTGTCTGAATTCATCATTCTGTTTTACTCCCATTCCCCAGTACCTATTACATAACAGTACTTGTAGTATCCTCTGTCGTCTTCATTACCTATGAAATTACTTGTGTATTTACTTCCTACAACCTACACTAACACGTACACATTGAGCATTGAATATTGAGTTCGGTTTACTTGAGTTATGTGTAACGTTGATGAGGGAAATCAAAGAAACTAGTAACTAATATCATATAATGTTGTAAAATCAAAGACGGTACTGGAGATTGAGTATTGAGCACATTTGCATAAAACGAAGGACTATTTACTATTTAGATGCAATGTGAATGCACAAGCAATAAACTTGTAGTGTTGATTCTTGTGATAGACTGTTTACTCCTTCACTGTTTACTGTTTACTATAGAATTCTTTTAAATGCAAGCAAAAAAGCCAAATGCTCCAAAGTTGAGCATTGAGTACTAAATATTCATCTACAAATATTTATATGTAAATTTGTACATAATGTGTAAGAATGTGTACTATTTTAGTTCAAAGAGAGATCAACAACTACCAAAATATTAGATATACATTGTACACTGTGAACATACATCTAATTTCAGGTATCATTAGAATTTATGATGTAAATGAAGGCTACATTAATAATAATAATAATACCAATAATAATAACAAAGTAGTAGGAAGAATATAATAAGAATAGACATGACCATTTTATTACTTATTACACTAGCTTAACGCATTAGGGAATAGCGTGAATAGTACCAATATTATGCATATTACTATTAAATTATTATGTCGTGTATGGAGTGTGGAACATGGAATATGGATGTAGTAGAGAGCAAGAGATATAGTGACTAAAACAGATGACGGAATGTACTTTTGTACATATATCCGGTCAAGTTGTTTGATATTATATTCATTCAAGTTTTATTATCATTGATATTCTCTACTATTACTATGTTAAATTATTATGAAATATGACTTTTACTATTTTTATACACATTTAATTTGGTCGATGATCAAGTAATGCACTATACAGTGTACCCAGTACATTGCTTAGACTCTAGAATCTAGGCTCAACGTTTTTTCTCTTGATTGATAGCTGGATTACGTGTGTGTGTGTGAATAGTGTATAGTTTTTCTCCTATAAACTACTCATGTTTATGTTCAAAAAGATTATATTTTGAATGCTGAAAGATTTTACATACATTCTATAGTCAAGAGTCTAGACAGTCAAATGAATCAAAAAGAATTCGAATGAATGAATGAATACACTTGTCGTGTACAGACATTTTGATTTTCGTAAAATCAGATTGTATCACATTTAAATGTACATGTGCAATGTGCACGTTTATTTATAATTTTAGTTTTAAGCCGTCTTATGCGATTAGTGCACAATAATTAATTTCTTAATGAATGTTACTTGATTCCTATTTCTAATCTTCTACATCTTCATTTTTCATTGAGCACTAAATTGATATTCTTCTGATTTGAGACGGAAAAGAATTGTGTAAAAACATATTTCAACTTGCAGTACAGAATCCATTTTCTCTCTTTTGTTTCAATTAGTAATTCAATCTAATTGTTGCATTGTTGCATGTATTTGTATTTCACATTTGGTATCACACGTGCGTGTACAATGTACAAATCTACATCTTTGTGGGAGTACTAAAATTTCTATCTGGTATCTGGGTGGTCAGTGGTCAGCTTTTTTAAGCATCTTGAATCTTGAATATGAGATTCGAGCTTAGTCTTTTTTTGATGAGCAAGTGTCAGCTCCAATTAGCATTACTGTTAAGTTGAATTGACTCAAAATATATATGATTGAATCAAGTGAACCAAATGTATAATCTTTTTTATTCATGTACAGTGTACAGTGTACAGCTTGAAGCTTAAAGATCCACTGGTCATTTATTTAAAATATGAGTTCATGCACGTAATGAGTACATTATATTGAATATTTATTACTGTAATATTATGAATATGTATCTGTCTATCGTCCCTCAACAGCAAGATGAAAATATTATTAAGCTATAGCGAATTACGTATAAAATAGACATCACATATTTACATTTACATGTCAGCTTCACTAATCCCATTAAAAATCACTGAGTAGTCGCCACGGAATTAGATCCGATCAACAGAGGAATTTATTCTAGATAAGAGAAACTCCGCTCAGAGGAAGAGTAAACAGTAAACAATAATCATTTTTATTTATTAAATAAATATTTTGCTAGTTTTTTTTCTATTGTATGGATTGTAAGTCTGTACTGTGAATTGTGAATTGTGATTGACAGTACTGAAGCTTTATTATTATTATTTTTAAAATGTTTTACTCCACATTGAATACTTTTAGAGAGAGCAGAAATATGAATAGTGAATAGATAATATGGGAACATGTATTAAGCTAAATTTAAGCGGTGGGATAAACTTGTAGATAAAATTCTTTTTGTATATTATAATATTCGAGTAGAATACAATAAACGCATAAAAATAATTATTACTCAATGTTTCCAACTACATACGACCAAGTATATTCTGTACTCTGTACTAGGTACAAATAGATCATGGAGCATTGTAATTGTAATATTATGATTATGGTGTTGATGGGATGGGAAAACCTAACATATCCAAAAGGATTTACAGTGTTATGAATAGAAACTATCATGTATATTTTGTCATGTATAGCCTTCATTGTCCACTACATGTATAATATTATTCAGCGCATGTGCTACATTATACATTATGTGTATCATGTACCGGGGATTAAAATGAGCTTGTTCATTCCTTCATCCCTTGTCTACATTAATTAAATGCAATTAGGACCAAAGTTGAAAATTTGAAATTTCTCCCGAGATACAAGAAATTCACCAGGATTACACATGTACGAACAACGAACAACTTGCAAGTTACAAGTTTTACAAATTGTACCTAATCCTGTAAATTCTATTTTATTTACAAAAATAATTTATTCGCATAATCTTCAATGTGAGAAGAGCAAAGGACATTCAGTCTAAATTGTACAATGTACAACGTTCACATGGAGCCACTGGAGAGAAAATAGAAAATGATTTACAAAACTGGAATATGAAATGAAATACAGAATGTGTGTGAAGTTTGTACTAAAAACTAAAAATTCTGGTTCCCACTTCTCAATTTGAGTCTGCTTTGAGTAGAATTTTCCAGGGTTCAAACCAAATTATTTTTGCCTGGATGGAATTACTTTTTGCTTAATAACATGATGATTATGATGTAGGAGAGGAGAGCTATCTAAAGTTACAGGTTAAAAAAGATATTGCATTAAATTAGAGTTACAGCGAAATGGAGCAGGAGTGAGGAAAGAGAGAGGGTAGTTGCAAATGGAACATGATGTATTTTTTTAGCATAATATCATATTAGTCACATATGCATATTATTTATACAAATATGGCAATTGCAATTTCTAACTGCGGATAAAGTCCACTTAGGCTAAAGTCAATTTGAAATGTTAACTTTGAATTTTAGACTAAGAATTGAGTATGTTTTTTATACTGTAGTATACTAGATGTAGATTTTGTAGTCGCAGGCTTTTTGCTAATAATATTCAAATTCATAATACTCATATTAGTATTCGTATGCACATTCTTTGTTCAGTTGAACCCATGGGGCATTTGCCATTTGCCATTTACCATTTACATTAGTTTCAGTTTTCTCATAATAATTGTATTTTGTATTTTGGGTTAGTCGTTTCTCATCTTCCTCTTTCATGTTTTTCTCTACAATGTACCATGTACCAAGTACCAATGTGTCATATGTATAAATATTTATAAGGAAAAGCTTGATTTTCTTCTTCGTTTTCTTGCAAACTCTTCCTTTTACATCCTCTCCTCCCTTTTCAACTTGTTCCTTTTGTACATTCATTTGGTCCAAGCTGTACACTGTGTACTTTAGTGTACACTCCTTTGAATTTCAGTTCTTGTTTGCAGTTTGCAGCCAGTCAGTCAGTTTCAAAGGAAAACACAGTCTGAATTTTGAATGTGAATCGAGTCTATTGATTTGACTAGAGTTTGACTCTTTTCTGTTGACTCATGCTGGCTGCTGGTTACCTAGTTTAGCTAGGTTTTTTTCATGAGATCAAGTATGTACAATGTACATATTGTAAACAAACTTTTTTTTGGGAAGGAATAAGAAAACTAAAGTCTACAGTCTACAGTAGTTGAGGATGAAACGTGGTAGTTTTTCTTAGCGTGCTTTGTTCAGTTTTCAGTACTTGTTAGACGGTTTATGTATTTTGTTTTATGTATTTTGCATTTATCATGAATCATGAGTAAAGGTTTCTTGTTATTTGTTATGTTGAAAACGCAACTGTCAATACTATTTGCAAAGTTTACATTTTCATTATTTGGATACAACTAAAGTAAACCAAACGTTTTTTGGTCTTTTACAGCACTTTTGGTTTTACTATTTCTTGTTCTTTGTATAGTGTTTAGATTGATTTCTTTCCTGATTTTTATGTAAATATATGATATAAATATAAATGTGTATACAAGATAAGAAATAAGAATATAAATTATGATGATAAGAAGGAATATTCCGTTTAACTAATTTACTATTATATTTACTATTTACACACAAAAGTCTAATTCATTTTTCATTCAAGTATTATATTTAAAGCATGATGGAAATCGGATTACATCATTACAAAAGTAATGATAGCATAATAATAAAAATAATGATCATGTTTATGATGAGAATTATTTTCATGGGATATGGGATATCCTAAAGATTGCAGATTAATTTTATTGAACTTCTTGTATTCTTATTATGCATTCGGGATTCGGGATTCGGGTTTTGTGATATCAATACAAAAGCAGAATACTTCCTTACAATTATAAAATTTTATTGAATGGGGTTATTTGTAATTTGCGAATAGATAGGAATTATAGATGTAGAATGCAGAGTGTAAACTGTGTTTTTAAAGTATGAGGAAAAGTTATACTTTTGCAGATCTATCTTCTATCTTTTATCTTTTATGACCAGTGCATTCAAATAACAATTTTAACCTCCCCGGAGTCTGGAAATATTAGTATGAAGTATAAAGTACCTACAAATGACGGATAAAGTGCAGTGTAATGTTCAGTACATAAAACTCAAAACTCGTGCTGCACAAATTCATTTATTTAAATGGATCCACTCACTTGTACTGTTATTAGCTGAATTGATCACATCACACTGCAAGGCTGTGTATAGATATTATGTGTAGAGTACAGAGAATGAGTGCATTATACACTTCTACATAACACTTAATACATAATCATACAAAAGTTTGTACTTCAGCTATTGAATGAAGTGGAGATGACAAGGGCCTCAAGACTTTTGAAACATTTCGTACATGTGAAGTAGAAGTATCATTTTATGTGCATTGTGTATCAATTCAAATGTGTACATGTACACGATACTTGATAGTTGATAGACAACGCATAAATGTGTTCGTTACTTCCACACAGTACAGCTAGATATATCCGCAGTGTAACAAAATACAAAATACAGTGTTTCAAATCTTTATTTATGCAGGCAGTAGACGATCCATGTATGAAAATTACAATATGTTTGAGCTTTGAATTTGGAGTTTGGAGTTTTGGAGTTTTGATTGTAGTTCTGGTGCTGCCTAGTGCATTATATTTTCAATCTTAATTGCGTGATACTGATACTTTACTCTATGATGTACGCTGTAGACTGTGTGCTGTAAATGAAGCTCCGCGTCATATACATTTATTTCATAGGAGCGAGGAATGGCCATTAAATTGTCATCCCTTTTATTCCTATATCTATTTATCAGTTGGATGTTGTGAATATAAGTTATAAGTGTCATGTATAGCATGTAGTATATAGAATGTAGCATGTATCGCGAAATTATACAGTATCTATATTTTGCTCTAGTTTTCCTCTCATGTCCTTTTATGGATCATTTTGTACTGAGGGCTGCGTGATGAAGAATTTTGCTTGTATAAAATGTAAATGAACACTGATACAAAATATGAACCATGTACATTGGACATTGTACATGCATAATGCATATACTTTTTAATAAGGCTCTGGGTGCAAACAAGACAAAAATGTAGAATGTAGAATGTGCATATAAGGATGAAGGCATTTGAATAATATCCAGAATCTAGATAGAATGATCCAGGACGGTGGATTGTATTTATTTGTCAATTGCCAATTTCTTTTGGACTACCTACTTCTTATTTCTTATTAAGGAGGAAAAAGGAAAAAGTAAGAAATGAAAGAGACAAGACAAGTTTGACATTTGACATGTGTCTAATACAGATATCTGGTGGTTTCTGAGTTGTATACTTGTATACATACGAGTATACATGAGGCAGCGTATTATTATTATTATTCTAGTTATTATTTTCGGAAATTTAGCACGTCCATTGTTTATCCATTATCCATAATCCTTTTGCGAGGCATAAGGCTCTTGGTTTATTTACTACAATATTTACATTGTACATGGACCATCCACCATTCAATACAGACTAGGAACTAAATAGAAAATAGAACATAGTTTCAATTTTGAATATTCCGCTTCATGTATGTTGTATGTTGTGTGTAATATAATCGTTTCACTTCATTTCATTTCACTTCATTTTATTGGGCCTTCCTTCCTGAGCTGGGAGATGTGAGATGTGAGATGAACCGTCAGACGTTATCCAATTATTTTCTGTATGACGTCAAATTAAAAACTTTATTCAGGATGACAGGAGAAAACGTATCTTCTCCATTTCTGTATTCTGTATTCCGTATTCTACACCGTCTTTTTCTTCTTACCTACCCACTCTGTTAGTTGTTAGTTGTTACTAGTCATGTTTTTACTACTGCAAAGTATTATTATTATTTTTTTCAAATAGAACAGGGCTGAGCTCGTTCAGTTCAGTTCAGTTTAGTCCAGCTCAGCCTTTGCTTAGTCAACCTTGAAGAATTTCTCAAATGTAAAAGTCTGTCAAATGTCAAATCAGTGTAGAAATGGCAAGTATGTACAATGTACAGTGTACACTTTAGACTCGACATTACAGATCATAGTGTCAGGCGACTAGAGCTGAATGCATCTTTATTTTCTTGAAAACAAATATGGCAACGCACAAAACACAGTACAGTAGGATAAAAAATAGCAAAAATTCTCAAAGAAAACATCACGGAGTAAATTTTGAACTTTCTTTGTTCTAAATACTTTCCAAAGGTATACATTTTGAAAAACAGTAAACAATTTGATGTTGTTTAATATTTATCATTGATAATTGATAATTTATCGTACTATAAGTTTAGCAGCAACTCGTTGTTGCTGGAAGTTGAGCGGTTTTAAAGTTAAAAGTTAGAAAGTAAATTAAAGTAGTGGTTCTTGTGTATGCTCGATTGTTGATCGTATGGAAATGTTTTCGGAGGAAACGACTCAAGTGACTGACACTTTCATTTGATTTCCAGTTTGATTTGATGTTTGATGTACATCTATTCATCCACCCTAGCTTTATTTCAAACCACAAACTACAAATCTTACACATATTCCACCTTATTTAAATCTATTCTAGGATGATTCCTAAACAAAATGTTCCATGCACATTACACATAATTATTTTACTTGTCGTCTTTACATCGTCTTACATATGAGTTTGATTTTGAATTTTGAGATCCATGTTCATAACTTGAAGCTTGAATCTGAGTTTTTCCTCCGTGACATGTGTAACACTTCCAAGTTAGATGTTTCAGGAGAGCTGGCTTATGAGTTATGAGTTGCTCTACAACATTTGGAATTGGGAACAGTGTATTTGAAACAAATGAGAAACCCCTTTCTTTTTATAGCTAAGAGTAAGTGAAAGTGTGAAATTTACATTGTAAATTTTAAATTGTACGTTGTACGTTGTACTATGGAATATGGAAAGTACAGGTACTTTGTATTTTGTATGCTACACAATACAGAATACAGAATACACAAATACACAAGTAGCAATTGTGAAACTCATGGTGATGATAATCAGGCGGACCAGCCTTTGTCTTGAACTGCTGAAGCTGACAAACTGAGAGAAAGAGAGAGAGAGAGAGAAAGCGAGTGCGTGTGTGGACTGTGCTGGAGTCTGGAGTTTAAAATTGCTGAATATTTAATTTGACTGTGGTACTTGATTGAATTCTATTGTTCTGTTCCGTGTAATCCAGGTTCCAGGATCCAGAATCCAGAATCCAGGCACGTGTGCGTCTGTATTCCATATTCTGTGTTCTGTATTCTGTACTTCTTAGTTCATAGTCTGATATTAAAAGAGGAAATTGGGAAAGTT
Source organism: Sminthurinus signatus (assembly GCA_019776565.1). Lineage (NCBI taxonomy): Eukaryota > Metazoa > Arthropoda > Collembola > Symphypleona > Katiannidae > Sminthurinus > Sminthurinus signatus. Next base: position 16,429 of record JABASP010000638.1, read on the forward strand.
CAAAGTCGGTTGTTGGTTGTGAGACAAAAGACAAATGTATAAGAGTAATACTGGTAGTATATATAGGTCTAGTATTAGGGATTGAGAAGGAGTTTCTGTATCTAATTTCTTGGCATGGAGATTGAGACTGACTGCTGGGTTTACTTTTGTTCTTGACATTGACATTAAACATTGTGCACATGAGAACTGAGAACCAGTCAAGTCTCATACATGAATTGATGTATGTATATTGTAGATTGTACAATGTACAATGTATAATCTAAATCTAAATCCAAATCCAAGCCACGGAGAGAATAAGTAGAAGAACTAGTAATTTGCTTCCAAGTCTGACTCCAGATCCCACATTCAACATCCAGTATTCAAGACTTGAAGACTTGAAGAACTAATGAGGCTTTCTCTACTCTGTCTGTAAATGAGTAAAATTCTGATTTATTTATCCATGCATTTAGTATACTAGTATACACAAACTTTATCAGCCGTCACCACAACTAAATATTAAAAAGCTTGTTTTCACCCTCCGTTTCCCGTTTCCATGGCATTTCACATTCAAAGATTATATACTATACATTATACATTGTAGAAATTACAGTGAGGAAAAGCATGTGACGTGTTCTTTCTTTTCTTTGCTGACTCGTGCACAATTGCAATTTGTATCCAGAGGTTTAGTTGTATTTGTAATTTGTATTTTGTATTTTGTATTTGTACACGTGTCAGGGTTTTAAATAAAAGTATCCATGGAAAAGTATGTATTTTCTTCATTACAGATTACAGACTCTTCACAGGTCAAACTGTTAAAAGTTAAGAGGACACTTTACATAGTAAATTTTCACTTGTTTCTCCAAGGCAAAGGAGAAAAGCTGACGTTGAGCTCCTCTGGAAACAATCTTAAATATTAAGCTATGGAAAATGGACAATGTACGAGTATACGAGTGTGTAGTGTGCAGTGCAAATTGCGCAAAATAAACACAAATATGAAATGTTAATTTGAAGTTAACTTGAAGCATGCGGGATTTCGTAAATATGATTTCAAGAGTATGAGTAATTAGTAATGAGTACGCAGCTAAGAATACTGTGGAGAAAGATAAAGTTGATGAGAAGGGCAAGTCAAGCGTGAATCTTCCACGACTAGAAATGAAATTACTCTTGATTCATATTTTGAGTATGACAAAGTCTTCTCATCTTCACAAGATGTACAATGTACAATATACAAGTTTTTGGTTTATATAAAATACTTTCTCCATCTACATTTTGTAATATGAATACTAAATACACACATCTACATCTAAATCTGTGGACGACTGACGACTTACGACACATGTGCGGAAAGAGTCCACTCGACCTTAAAGAATTTGTAAATGCCTCTTTAATTTTCAAGGCAGCCCGTTAAATACATACGGAGTATGTATCATACATTTTCAGCTTATATTAGGAGACTCAAGTAAAATGTACTAGATTCTAGATTCTAGATTTTGAGTAGATGGAATAAGTGGGAGAAAACAGCTGGTTAATTCACTTCCACTCTTTAATCCAAATGGGAAATGGACCATCTGACCACGATCCACGACCCACAGACATGAACGTTGGTCAGTAATTAACTAATTAATTTACTAGTAATGAAGAGACTCTCTCTGTTTCTCTCCCTCTTTCTCTGCAAATGTCAAATGTCCATAATCCACACAGTAGTCCATACAGTAGAAAAGAGTAATGACGAGGATAGTCAAGATTCAAGATGAATTTCAATTTTACCATGACAAATTTCCCTGTTGTCAATTTTCAATGTACAGTGCACAGTGCACAGGAAATGACGGATGCTCAAATGTTTCAACTATTCATAATCACTCACCATTATTCATCCCACCCGTTTCATTTTAGTCTCTTTCCTTCCTCTGATTATTATTCTACACATATATTTTGTATTGTGCTTTGTGTAGATAAATATATTCGTATATTCGTTATCTTGATGGAATGAGTCCAAAATTTCCTGGAATTATGTTCAATCCGTTGATTACGGGAGGATTTTGTACATTTATTATGACACATTATGTGTTGTATTTTGTATTTTCTATGGTCCGTAGTTTATTGTTCATTTGATTCCAGGGAAATCCGTTCAATCCTGTTTACATATGAGAGAAAGGCTTTGTAAATCAAATGTAAATTCAAATGCAAATGTAAATGTAAAGGACGGTGACAGTGAGCGGAAGAGTGGAAGAGTGAAGGAGCGGAAGATGTAAGACTTTAGGCATGTTCAGTCTGCAGGCTTTAAAGTGTAAGACAGATTTTATGTGCTTTCCTTTCTTGTTTTGGTTTTGGTTTTGGGTTAAGGAGTTTGGTGCAGTTGGGACTTGGGAATAGTAAATAAAGGAGTTTCCGAGATTCACATGATTTCAAATTTCAAAGATGAAGCTTGTGGCTGCTTCTGGCTGTCATTGCATCCATGTCGGCAGTGTGACCAAGTTCTGGTCTGGTTTGGTCTGGTGATTTAAAAAAGATGATGGTTGAAATCTCATGTGCAAAGTTTAAATGTGTAGTTTGTAGTTGTATTGTGCTTTGTGCTGTTCAGTGTACAGTATAAAGTACAGATAGAGAGACATGCCCAAAGCAGCTGAATAAATACAGGAGAGTTTTCTTGTAAAGAAAGTAAAGCGTCTTTTGATGTGGTCCAATTTAGTCTGTCAACATTGAGCTGATGCTCTACATTCTACACTGAGCACTGTACATTTGGGAATTCAGTACATTTCAGATTTCAGTGGTTTCCACCAAAAATCACATTTCCACATTTTTTTACCACACCATACATCATGCATGTTCTTTCCTCTACAGGAGTAACCATTTTAAACCTATATATTATATATTATGCATGTACAATGTACACAAATTCAAACTTAAAAGTACCGTCTATACTTTCCATTTTCTACCACAAGGCAAAAAATAGTAGAGGAGGTCACACTTTTTTAGGAAATTAGCTGTGCAAAGAAAACATGAAATATTTAAATAAAACCCATGCATGTATATGTAAAACTGTCCTCAATCCTCAACAAGTATCAAATGTTATTCTGATTTATATTCTTTTGCTCAATGCTTAGAAACTACAACAGTACATACTCAATGCTCAGTGCTCAGTGCTCAATGCTCAACTGTTTAAATTTTGATTAGAAATAATGAAAAAGTAAAGTAAAGTGGAGGTAAAATGAATATAATCATAGCTTTAATGTGTTGGGTTGGATTGAAAGCTATATGTAGAATGTAGAATGGACAACATGCATTTGCACTAACTAGAAAAGTCAACATTTTAATTTAGAGTGTTTTCTCCTCATGACTGCATGTGAGTACAAAGTACAAAGTACAGTGTACATTGTAAATTGTACAAAATGTACAATGCTCAGTATTACTTGCACTTTCTCGGAGTGAAGATGTGAAAAACTTGATTAGGACGAGGGAATTGAAAGTAATTATTATTTATTAGCTTTCTATGTTGAATGTTGACTAATCAAAGGGTTGAGTTGTGAATTGAGCCAAACCAAGCCAAGCACATGAACAGGTATAGCTATAGGCTATAGGTAACTTGATGCTTCGATCTGATTCGTATTATAGTTTACTATAAAGGTTACTCTTGTTCGGGTACCTTTTTTTATACCTTTTTCCAGGACAGAACCACCTAAAATCTAAACTAAATACTAAATACTATTCCATGTTTTCTCCTCACTTATCTGTTTTTAGTTGTTGATGAATTCAGAATAGAGATTGCAAGTGTATGCGTAAGTATACAGTATACAGTTTATAGTGTACAAACATGAAAGTATCCACTTATTTATTTAGTTCATCTATGTGAAATGTACAATGTGCAAGTACATTATCCAACTTTGGGTTTTTGAAGGTAGAAAACTGAAAGAGAGAACAGGGAAAGAAAAACCACAACTAGTTTGAAAATGGAGCTATTTTACTTTTGTTTGGTTTGGTCTGGTCCGTTGTTAAAGTGTGAAGCAATTCAATCTATCTAAAATCTAAAATTCACAATCCTCATTGCTACAAAATACAAAATATATAATAAAAAATACTTGAAACTTGAAACTGGATATGTGTAAATTGACCAAATTAAAAACTACATTCAAAAATATACTAAAGTGCAATAGTTTTGAAAACCAAAAATAAATGCTCCTTTCAACTTACAACTTACTACCTTGGTGGGAGGATACTTGAAACAATTTCATACTTGATTATAATTGTTTATAAAAACCAAAACAACCTTTCCCCACTACGCATTATTATTTATTCACTATTCCTCTTTTTGAATGAGATATCACGAGGGTTGCAGAGAAAAGAATGAAACAGATTTAAAATGTAAGGGAAATCATCATTATTTAATATATCAGTCAGAGAGGCTGAAAATAGAACCGTTTAATTTTACATGAGTCTATTTTGTACATTTTACGAGGAAACTGTGGTCTCTTCTTTTCCTGTACCTTGGAATTCGGAAGTGAATACTGTTTTTAGATTCGTCTATAAAAATCTAGAGTGTAGCTCATATAAATGTGTACATGTAAAGTGTAAAATGTAAACAAATCCACACATTATACAAACTACAGACATATTGATCATTAAAATTAATGAAGTACATAAATAGATACAAAAATATAAATGTGTGCACAAAGGACAAAGCAAGAGATGAATTTTCAATTTTCTTCTTTACACACAATCCAAATACCAAATACAAAACACACAAATACATACGCTCCTAATTCACAAGTCTATAAATATTTGTGTAGAAATGTAAATGATTATAAAATTAAATTTACTCTATTCCTTTAATCTTTCTCTGATGTGCAGAGAATAAAGTCTCTAGAGTGTAATTATTATCATCATTGCATTATAATTTGTTGTTCACCATGAAAGTTTGGCTCTCAAAATTCAAAATGCTTAAAATGGGATGAATACTGAACGCTGAATGAGTCGGAGAAAGTTGAAGATTGAATTTATGAAATTTCTCTATAGCATGGATTCATCAGATAAGGTTCCCACTTTGTTCACTTGATGATGTTGTTTTCATAGTCTCAAGTCTCAAATCTCAAGTCTCGAGTTTCGAGTCTCAAGTTGAAGCGTCAAGCAGGATCCAGGATGATCACATGTAGATTGTAGATCTGATGATGTGGCTTGGTTTGGCTTGTTTAAAGTGTAGAGTGTATAGTGTAGACTTTTTGCTGGTGGATGGATCATTGGATCATGTTCTTATGTATGTGAACAGTGAACAGTGAACAACCTCTTGACTTGCTGACTTGACCATTTCCAGGAAGAGTGATGAAAGGGGTTTGAAATTTCAAGTAAGAGTCTAGAGTCTCGAGTCTCGAGGTAGAGTCGTGTCATCTTGTTGTTACTGTGACGTACGACTGAAGTATACATTCAGCTTTAGCTGAGCAGTCTGGATAATCTTTGCATGAAGCATGTAAGGGAATGTGAAGCTTCAGTCCTTCGTGTCCCCATTATTATTATTATTATTTTTATTAGTAAATTATAATGGCTTGAATTTAGAGTTCAATGGTTCTGTAAAAAAATCCTCTTTTGAATCTGATGACAAAACTGGAGATCGTGTAGAATGTTGAAGTAAAAGAGAAAGGGAGAGTGAGTGAAAGCTAAAGGAACAAGACGAAAACGTGTTTTTGTTCCCTTCTCATTTCTCATCCTCAAGCTTTTCCTTCCTCCTTCCATTTCCTTTTTTGATGGATGGAGAGGTAGAAAGATAAAGAGACGGACAGGTAGAGAGTAGAGAAAGAGATGGAGAAGAGGATAGATGGCTGAAAGATAAAAAGTACTCATAGTTTATGCTGTAAAGTAGATATGTAAACTATACACTATACACTATAGATAGGATCCGTCATCATGTTTAATAGGTTCAAGTCATCAATGTGTTTAGGTTCCCTTTTGTGCCTTCTTCCATTCTCTATTATTTATTTACATCTTTTCATTCCTCCAGTAAAAGATAAAGATGAAGAAGAAAATGGGAGGAAGATTCGGGCGAGGGATTTAATTTGCGGAAATCAACTTCAACTCTTACAGTAGGCTAAGTTAAATGAGTAAGTAATAGACAAGTTCTGAGAGTTGCTCCTTCTTCTTCTTCTTGTTTTCTCCGGTTCTATTGTAGGTACATTCTACACTCTGTATTTTGAAGCTTATTCAAACTTTTCACTCTGATGAAAGGAGAAAGTCTTTTCAACTTGAGTCTGTAGTTTGGAGTCTATAGTCTAGACTCTGGAGTCTATGGAAAAGTCATGCATCTTAGTTTTGTTTCATGTTGATCGTATCAAAATACATGAGCGATGTATTTCCATGTTCAATGTACATTGTACATCAAAAGAAAGGAGGAACATGATCCATTGAGCCTACATTTGAATCTGAATTTGAATTTGAGTTTGAATTAGAGGTAGAGTCAAAGCTACCTACTCCTTTTACCGTAATTATACATTATACATGTATTATGTGTTATTTGTTATTTGCTAAAATCATCTGATACTCTAAACTCTAAACTCTAAAGACTGAACAATGAACAAGTTTCCACAAGTGAAACTTGGAGACTTTCTCCGTATTTTCTTCTTCTTGTTCCTTTCTCCACAGTCTTTGTTTTCCCATTCCCATTTCCATTCACTTTCATGTTTCATGAATCCAGTGATCAGTTCCCAGTTCCCAGATGCCAGATGGATGGATTCATGAGGAATTAGGAATAGTTTTTCCGTTTGCTCCTTTCTCCGTGTTTTCTATAATTGATGTTTTCCTCCTGCCGACTAGGAGTTATCATAATCCAAAATTCAGAATTCAGAACTCAAACCTCAAAAGGATGAAATGTGTACGAGCTTGTAAATTCTAGGAGTCCTAGAAGTCCTAGAAATTCTAGAAATTCTAGAGGTTGTAGAGATTCTAAGAAATTACTTGGGTTTTTCTATTAAGTGCGTAGGATTTCTTTAACTTGAATTTTGGCATATTTTGGCATTTGGAATTTTGGATGCAGATCTTGAAGAGTCTAGAGTCTAGAGTCTAGATTATAGAGTCTAGAAATAGAGTGGGAGCCAAAGCTCAGCACAATTCCGAAAAGCCGACTCAAGCTCAAGCTACAGTTAGAGTTGGAGCTAGAGCTTCTTTTGTATTTTTTACTTTTACTCTGTCCGCTCTGGATAATCTACCTGTCCCGATGGTAAACCGACCACCAACTCCAAATCCACCTCCAAGTACAACTACAACTGCCTAGCTAACCGTCGGGTCTAACTCTAACTCTAACTCGACTCTGGACTGGTGTAGATATTATTGAAAAAACGGGGAAAAAACAGAAAGAGGAAAGGTAAAACAGCAGGAGCACCGACACCGGGAAACCTTCACTACTTGACTACTTTCTCTCGACACTACTACAAACTACTACTACACACTACTCACTAGCTTTAGGTATCATCGAGTAGAGCCAACGAGTAGTGTTGTAGTGATGAGAGAGAGAGAGAATGAGAACTAGAACTAGAACCAGAACCAGAACCAGAGCCAACGGCAAAGTTAGACCCAGACCCAGAGTAGCACTATTGATCGATTCTTTCCATTTTCCATCCGCGTGCTGTTCTGTGCTGGGCTGTGCTGTCCTATTCCTATGGTAGAAACGTTGCGGCATTCTCAATTCTGACACCGAGCACCAAGACGTAGAAAGTGGAAAGTAGAAACGGAGAGCGATTCGCTTGTTGGGTGGTTGTGTGCTGTAGCTGTAGCAATAGTAGTAGTAGTTTGTAGTTTGTAGTTTGTAGCTGGTAGCTGGTAGCTGGTAGTGGATGGTGAATAGTGTCGGATTTCTACTCTATTCTTTTCATTTTTTCTCTCGCTCCCATTCCGAGTTAAACTGCTGTGTATAAAAAAAGGGCGCTTCTCCCGGTGCTGTGCTGAGCTGGATCATTGTACGCGGAGGAAAAAATAAACGTGTAGACTGTAGACTGTAGACATAGAAGAAAAAGAAGGAAAGGTAGAATACACAATACACAAGTCGGCGGATATCATCAAATTCAAATTCAAATGCAACTACCTTGTTCCGTGTTCGCTATTATCATGGGGGGAAAATTCTATCGTCAATTGTTAGTCGTAGATCGTAGCGTATCCGTCGTCATCACGGACGCGGGACGGAGATCTAGAGATCCAGAGATGTGGAGATGTGGAGATCCGCGTCATCCTCATCCTCATCTTCATCCTCGCTCTATGACTTGAATTAGCTCAGCTCAGCTTAAAAAACTAGACCAAACGAAGCGAATAAAGAAGGATCAAAAGATGCTGTGGATTTCCCTAAACACATTCTTTATAAGTAAAAGTTGATGTAGGTAGGTTGGATTTTTCCGCTAGTTTCCCGTGAAAAATTACCGTTCTGTCTTCCAGTCTCCTAGTTTACCAGTTTTCTAGTCTTCCAGGCTTCCACAGTTGCAGTCCCATATTCACATATTATCCTCCTCGTCTTTTCGTCCTCATTTATTCACTTAACATGCAAAGACTTGGTAGACAAAAAAAAGAAAAGGGAAAAGGGAAAAGACAAAAGACGGGTTTCAACTTTGCAAATAAAATTTATCACTCTTTGAGTATTTTTTTTTCTTTTTCATTTTTCACGGGGGTTCTCCTCGTCCTCTTTTTTATCCATAGTGTTTCGAGCTTTGAGCTTTGAGCTTTGAGCTCCGAGCTTTTTAACACTCAATTTCAGTTAGTACGGGTCTCTACATTCTACACTCTTCACTCATTCATTCCGTTTTTATTCCGTTTTCCAGAATTTCCACTTTCCACTATTTTCAGGCTTCATTCTTCAGTCGTACATGAAATCTAAGCTAACATACAGAACAGAGCGGAGCAGACGGTCGTAGATTGTAAAACCACTGAACCGTTTTATCTATGCATTTGCAATGTGCAATGTACATAACTTTTTTGACATGGAGCCTTTCGACCTTTTCCTATCTTGACTCGGCATGAAGCATGAGGTGGATGCAAAAGAGAAATGTAAGAGTCATAACTAAAGTTAGTATTATATCGTGTAGGTTTTAGGTTTTAGGTTGCGGATGGATATTGGGAAAAGTGCACAAATTTTGTGTTTTACTACTTTACTACTTGTTTAGATTTAGATTGCTCAGCAAGCGAGTGTAAAATTTGGACGTTGTAGACTCTGAATTCCGCACTCCAATTTCCTGTAAAAAAAACAAAACAAAACAGTGAAAGAGGAATGACGTGTAACATGTAATGTAAAAGTAAAGAGTGCTCGTAAAAGTATTCTATGCTCAAAATCAAGGATTTTCTCCTAGTTTCGTAGTTTTATCTTCATGTGTTTCAAAATACCTTTTTACTTTTCATCAGGAGAATTTTGTAAATTAAAAGCTGTTTAAAAGTTACTACTGGTGTAATGATTAATTTACAAATTGAGCTGTGAGTTGTATTCTTTCTTTTTTTTAAAAAGCTCTGATTTTTTTCGTTCGTTTGTTTTACTCCTTTCTGTATTACGACCAACTACGAAATTAATGCATTAATTTCGAAATGGAAATCAAGTCAGAATTTTGAATTGGAATCAAATATCAAATGTAACCAAATCATAATCAAATGTTCCAACCGTTATTAAGTATTCTACTAAAAGTGAATGAAGAATGAAATATGAAATGATATGGAAATTGGAAAATGGAAAGTATATATTAGCAAAAATTATGCATTGTACTACGAGTTGTTTACTGTTTACTTTCCTAAAACCTAAAAGCATCCATTTCCTCCCGTTCTCAAGAGAGACAGAGACTGAAGAACTCCAAAAATATCATGCATGGGAAAAGGTCAAATTCCAATTCACTTGATCGTATAATATTTGCATTTGTATTTGTACAAAATTAGCCGAGTAAAGTTGAAAATCCACATGTTTAAAAAGACTGAGAGATTGAGAATAAAATTTTTGCATTTCCTGTAGTTTTAGTTTTATTTACACCATTCACAATTTATAATGAACTTTGTGAACTTCTGAAGAGTCAAGAGCCAACACAATTTTAGTTAAAAAAAAGATGATGATGCCTGGAATTCTGACTTTTGGTTTGGTTTGCTTTATAATGTTGACATGAATGTAGTGGTTGATTTTGGAGTAATTTGGTGGTTTTTACTGCCTGTGTTTCCATATTTCATATCGATAGTTTAGACTTTATAGGTTATAGCTCATGTTAAACTGCAAACAGCAAACAGTATACATTGTAGATTGTAGATGCAGATAGCTGAATATTGGATCTTTTTTAGTCTGTGCAAACAAATCCGTTGAAATTACCCGTAGTGTAAATATTTTTCAGTAAATCCATCTTCTATCTTCTATCTACAATCTATAATCTACAATCTACAAATCCAAACTTTGTGCATCCGAGCGCAAAGAAAATAAACACATTTTCCATAACATTTTCCTTTCCTACAGTTTCCGCTCTCTCTCTCTCTCTCTCTCTCTCTCTCTCTCTCTCTCTCTCTCTCCAAATCGTCAATCATGTAAGTATGTACAGTAGGAAGTATCTCTAGAAGGAATAGCTGTAGACTGTAGATTGTAGACTGTAGAATTTCAAACAGCATTCAGCATCTTCTCAACTTACAGGAATGCAAACCTTTTTTTATGACTCAATGATGACTTGATCTCTGAATTTGAATTTGAATTTGAATTGAAAATAGGAATGCTGACTACTGACTACTGACACAGAATAAGAAAGTATCTAAGAAGAGATCTCGGATTAAAAGTACATGACCGAGGTATCGTTGGTGTTGGTTTTTTGTATGGATTTCTAATTTTCTGCTCTTGTATTTCCTCCACAGTTCTACTTACTATTTGCTATCTGTATTATTTTTGCTTTACGACTTATGAATTATGAATACTAAACAAATAGTATGTACGTCTATGTTTTTTGCCCTAGTTCATAGTTCAAGTCAGAGTAAATGTCAGAATAAACTATGTATATTCTTATTCTGCATTCAACTCGACTCTACTTTACGGTGTAAGCAAATATGCAAGATGCGTTTATACATTATATTCATGTTAAGAGTCAAGAGTCAAGAACACGTAGTATTTACAGATGGAAAGGAAAAGGAATGAATCAATTCAAATAAGAACAACAAGTCATCGTAATATGTAACTCTGTCTGTAATGTTAGAATGTAGCTGAATATAAGGGACGTCAGTAGTCAGTATCAGCGCATTGCATTCGTAATTCGTAATTCGTATCCCTTTCCGTAGTCCATGGTTCTTCAATCTTCAAAGATGAAAAGTAGATAAGTATAAAACCATGGTAATGAAAACTGAGAAATTCGTCTAGCTTTACGTAGTTTTTCTCAGAAAAATATCCTTTGATAAAATATCCTCTACTTGTTTATTGTTTATTTTTTGTATAAGTTATTATACAATAAAATAAAACACAGTACAGAATAGGAGAAAATTTTAGGAGTATTTGATGCGCACATTTTACATTGTGTTTTTACTTTTTACAGTACAATAGTCATGTTTATGTCAAATTCAATACCACAATTCAGTCTTCATCCTGCAGTCTCTCTCTCTGCCCCAACTCCCCTTACTTTTTTGCACCTTGTACAGTTCAAAAGTACATTGGAAATGAATGAATCTTTAATAGCATTTGGATATGTATCGATACGTCTGTTTGCTGGAGTTTAGTGTATCTAAAATATCCAGTGCCAGTGTAAACTGGGAAAATTTAGACAGTAGACAGAGTAGTTCTGAGCGTCTTTTTACTTATAGCAATATGAACCAAACCAAACCAAACCAAATGGAACCGATTTCACTGACACCAAAACCAAAATCAAACCATTTCAAAATAAAATACAAATGTCAAAATGGATGAGCAAATACAGATAAATCCTGCATGAGCTTTACTAGGTATTTATTTACATTTACCTTTACATTTGAATTTGCATGAGGTGGTGGTTGGCCACGTAAAGACGCATGCTTTTTTACTTTTTACAAAAAACATGCAACTCCTACACACTCTTTTTATGATTTCTCCTTCTTCTGAATTTTCTCTGTAAGTATAGGAAAATGGAAAATACTAGGACAAAAAAGGTATAGATTAAGGATGAGGACTGCGGACTGCAGACTGCGGATAAGAGGGCTGATGGCGGGTGGTTTCCAAACTTGATTTGATTAGTTTTTCAACAGCTTTGAGGTTTGTGCAAAAGCAAAACCAAAAGTGATGTAATGTGAGATATGAGATTGAGATAGAATTAGGATTGGGATTCGGCTTCGGCTTTGGATTTAGAGTTGGATTTGGATTCGGATTGGGATTCGGAACATTGTGAACAGAGTGAAGAGTCTCAGCCTTGCTAAAAAAAATGTTGGAGTGCATTTTAAAAGCTAGATATAGGTTGACTGTTGAATGTAGGTAAATTTTTATACGGGGTAAAAGGAAAAGCAAAAGCCAGGGCATGCATACATTCAGAAATACTTTTTTTTTGAGCTTTATCGTCAAAACAGGGATCCAGGATCGAGGATCGAGGATCAAGAATCGAGCTTCTAGATTTTAGATTCTAGATTCTAGAGTAAATCGCGGCATTACTATAGCTTGTTTTTGGAGTGGTAGTGGAAATGAAAGTAGAAAGTGTAGAATGGAAAATGAGGAATGGAGAAAGAAGAGTTTGCATTGTGCATGCGATATGAAATGTGGAATGTGGATTTGATGTGGCGAGGACCGTGTGCCTTGTGCGTGTAAACGAGAGTGTTGACGTCACCATTTTTGATATTTGGCAAGTTTGCTGGCTATTATTACTATTATTATTATTATTATTTCCTAGTTGACTTTAATCGCATATTGGATCTGGAAATGAAAAGGAGAAAGCAAACCAATCCAATCCAAACCAAGGGACTCTATACTTTCTATACATGTGTTTTACCTTGAATCCCATGCATTATACATACACACTTTTACATTTACTTGTACTATGAAATCTACACTCGAGAGTCTGGGCTCTGAACTCAGTTATATAAAAGTGTACTTTGTTCATGTATGTAAAATGTAGAATGTAGAATGTAGAATCGGTATCCCCATAAATCTAAATGGAAAAGAAATCAAGTAACAGGAAAATGATTGAGGTACACGACGCAATTAAGTATGTAGCTTCAGCTTACAGCCTAAAACTTACAGCTACGAAATCCAACGTGACGTTGAGACTTGAGAGTTGAGAGAATGAGACAGACGGGTAGCGGGCTACAAGGTTTATCGTTTATGGAACTGGAAATGAAAATTACTCCACAGTGATTCACATTTTCCAATCACGTGATGTCCACACTTTAAATATTTCTTTCGTCTTTAGTCTTTAGTCGCTTGCATGTGAAATGTGAATGTGCATTGTGCATGTAAATATTCGTATGTGAACCTTTCCAACAATCGACAATCAACTTCTCCTTTTACTCAATGTTCAAAGTTCAAAATACAATATTTAACATTTGAGAATAATATTTATTATTGTATCTTTTCGTCTGTATTAAATTTCTATTTGACCGAGTATTTTGTATTTTGTAACTTTAAAAACAAAATGGAGACAAAAGTAAAAGTAAAAACAAAACCAAAAACAAGAATAGAAGTAAAAAGGATAGCCAAAACATTTCAAGTTGAAATGTTGAAAGTTGAATGTTGACTGTTGGAGAATGTGAAATATGAGCAGAGGAGCTTGCAAAATACAAACTACAAAGTACAAAAGCACCTTTGTGAAAGTATTTCGTATTACATTACAAAGAGAGAATGTTGACCTTTACTTTCTCTGGTACATTTATTATGTAGAATGTACAATGTAGATTGTACAGTGTAAAGTGTAGAGTGTAGGTTGTAGGTTGTAGGTGAGTCAAATTAAAAAGTCAAGTGGAGTCATTGTAACCAAGTCAACAAGTGTTCCACATTTCGACATTCTCCACATTCCAATTCCACTCGTGATTCCGAGTCAACTGTGAACTGTGAAAAATCTAATATTTAATATTTAATAGTAAAAACTACATGTGTAGTTTAAAATAATCCAATGTAAAATGTGAACCTTCATGTGCACACATGGTTCTTTTCTTTCCCCTTTATTAAATATTCATATTTCATATTCATAGAGAGAAGAAGGAGAACAAGAGTATTTTCTACTTTCTAGTTTAGTTTTGTTTAGTTTTTTTTTGCAAAATTGTCCCCTTTAAAACATAACTTGAAGCTTAAAGCTATCTATAAAAAGTTACGCTCTAAAAAGCTAAAACAAGTTTTGAAATGTTTATTTACATTCTACATGAGCTGGAAACTGGAAAGATCCGTCTAGTTTTCTCCACTGCCTGAGGGACATGAAAAAATTACCAAAAAGATGTAAAAATGAATGTTGTACAACATGCTTCATTTTTATTATTCTTTTTACACGTATACATATTACATTTTACATATATCTGCATTTCATATTTCATACGGGTTTTTCATCATAAAAATGAATAAACAAGGTTTATTAAACATGTGTAATGTGCATGATGTTATTACACAATTTAGTACAACTTGAGGGGTTAAGGCTTAAAACTTTCATCTTTTTTATAGGGTGGTTTTATAAATATGATGCAATATAAAATTTAAAATATAAATGTAAAAAATAGACTATATAAAATACACAAAAACATACATACTGTGTACTGTGTGCCCCGATGAAATGTGATGAAAGGTGAAAAAAAAACATGTCAAATATGTACAGTGTACAGTGTACAGAGTATAGTTTACAATAAAATATAAAGTGTTGGAAGTTAAATCTCTGACAACTTTTTTTCTTTTTTTTCTGTTTTTTCTTAGGTTTTCATCTTCAAGGTAGGTTGTCTATTGTACACTGTACACGCCGGAGAAGAAATTTACATGTAGAATGTCAAATGTAGACTCTCAAATCTCAAATATCAAAGCTCAAAGGTTCTTTTCTCCAGTCCAAAAAACCCCACCCCTTTATTTATTTTCTCTCTTTCTTTCCCTTCAACTCGTTGTTCATTCTATTCATTCATTCTTTCGTCTTTCGTTCTTTCGTTCTTTCGTTCAGCCTTTGAGTCATTCAGACATTCATTCATTGAATTCATCTGTCATTCATTGCGACCAACAGCCAAGAGCCAGCAGCCAAATTCAGAGCCAGAACCAAAACCAGCAATTTTTTTGACTATTCTTCTTTTCTATTTCTATTTCTACTTTTGCTCCATCCCTCAAAAAAAAATCCATGTATTCTGTGATCTATTCAACTCTACAACTACTACAACTACGAAACTACGAGTCTATTCCGCTCTGCTCTACTGATAAAATAAACAAGGAGAAAGTTGAAGATTTTTTTTCTCTCGCTTTTTTTATCGTCGGCACAGTTTTGATCCTGGTTCTGGTTCTGGTTCTTCTGGTCTTTGTCGTCATCGTCATCATCACTACAAAGCTATAAAGGAGCATCCAGAGAAAGACAGAGAGAAAGAGCAGACTGTAGTTGTCGACAAACGTGTTTGTGTATGGACTGTCAAATTGAGCTCTTTTGTATGAGCATCACACTCCTCCGATAAAACTAGAGAGAAATGGAGAGAGAGAGAGAAAAAAAGGCACAGACCTAAAAACGAAAACGAAAAAACGAAAAAGACATGTAGAATGTAGAATGGAGAATGAAAAAAAAAAGACAGACAGACAGACCGAACGGAGATCTCATTCTAGATTCTGGAGATGTGAAGGCGAGTATTTCCCGAGCTCGGAATTCTCCTTTTCATTTCTTCGTTTGTCCTTTCTTCTGATTCTGATTCCGATTCTGACTCTGACTCTCACAACTCAGTTCTGTGGTTCGATTTCTCTTTCTCTGTCTTTTTCTTCTGCTGCTTCTTTCTGGTTGCTTTGGACCTGGCGTATTTATAAATGTACATTGTACATTGTAGAGTGAACGAGGACAGATATTTATGCAATGAATGACGACTGGAAAAAAAGGAAAAGGATGTCAATGAATGTGAAGGCAAATACCAAATACCATAGAATACCAAAGGATAGTTTAGCCCGGGCCTAAATCTAGAGGAAAGAGAGAAAGTTCCATCATGTGGAAATTCATGAAGGAGAGATAGTTTCTCTATTTTTTTTTCTATACAATTTTTTTACCGGCTCAATTTTTTCTGATCTTTTCACCACTTTTGTACAGCTCAAAGCTGTACAAAGTACAAAATAGAGAAAAGAGCCTAAATTCTACAGTCTAGATTCTAGAGTCTAGATTCTAGACTAAAAAGAAAGAGTCCAGGAGGACACAGGAGGAGCATTAACCATTAACACAGAAATAAATAGGATGAGGATGGTTGTTGTGAGAAAATTCACAGTTCACCCAGCAAGACATAGAAAGGGTGTAAGCTTATATAATATATTATAATAGCAATAATAGCTTCTTCTTCCTCCCTTTTCTTTCTACTCTTTTCAACATTCTCGACTCTCCTTTCTCCTTTCTTCACTCTTCCCTTTTCCCCTTTCCCTCTGCTCCATTTACTACCGTCTCCTCATTTATGTATCTCCAACCTACAATCCTCAAAGTATGTACAATGTACAATGTACAAGACACACAGTAGATAGAACTCTGGACTATGGACTATGGACTAAGGACTATGGACGATGGACGATGGACTCTTTACTCTGGACAAACTGGATGAAGAACTGGAAGAACTGGAGAAAGAAAAGGAGAGAAAAAAAAGGAGAATAAAAAGGACTATTAAGCTTTTACGACCTTTTCTCGTGAACTATTACCGCTCTTACTAAAATACCCAGCCAAATTATCATCATGATCATAATCATCATCGTCTGGTTCTGTCTCGATGCTCTATGCTCCATGTACTTGTTCTAAAATTCTAGTTGGAGTTGTAATTCGAATTCGAATTCGAATTCGAATCCTCCTCTAATTTACAAGCACATACAGCAAAGCATAGGCAAACTGTACAATGTAGAGGACGACGGGGCAAAAAAGGGCCACGGCTTTCTTCGCTTATTGTGGGTGCTTGACCAAACCAGTAACTATGATGATGGTTTTAAAATTAATTTTATGAGACGGCTCATCTAAGCTATGACTCGATTTTCAAAATTTCATAAAATAAACTACCCAAAAATAGAAATCAAAAAAAGAGTCGATTTGGTATATGTGGGGCAAAAAAGGGCCAACTTTCAACACAAGATAGAAATGGAAAAAATTATCGGATGTAAATTTTCTTATCACTAACGCATTCAAATGGTACTAAAATTAAATATTTTGTGTGGTTAATACGGAGATAATATTTTTTATCGTCTCTGGAAAGGAATTTCGAGTGGGGGATTTTTGCCCCGTGTCCATGGCAGACCCCCTAGGTCCAAACAAAATCCACCAAAACTATAGGTAGATGAACGACTTTAAAATGTATTTTCGGTGTTTACACTGTAAAAGAGTCTAATAATTACATACCATAAAAAGTTTTTACGAAAAAACTTCTCTGCAGTCCCTATTCGACATGAACAGAGGAGCTGAAAATAATAATTCACTTTGATTTGACCCATTTTTTGGTACTTTTTTTTGAAATGGCTATAACTTTGTTATAAACGGTAGTTATGTTTCGATCAAACACACAAACTAATCCTCATAGTTTCAGCTTTGTTTTTTGTGTTGACACCTTTGTCAAAAAACTTATAGCTTAGTCAAGAAATCTAATTTTGTCCGTGGTCCTTTTTTGCCCCTGGTCCTTTTTTGCCCCGTCGTCCTCTACACACAAACTTTATATCTGTTTATTGTGTCGTTATTGTGCCTGGTCTGTTGTCTGTTGCCTTGACATGACTTTTATCTCATTGTCAGTCCACATATTGTACAGATACTTGCCCCTCTAATTTATGACACACTACAACACCATATACAATTTATGTAATACTTTGTACACCTAATGTAATTCCAAGTCAAACCTGAGAGAGACAGAGAGAGAAAGAGGACAATAAGAAATAATGGTAATAATTTGTGAACATGAACCTCCACTTTTTGTTACATGGTTCTCAGTTCGCAGTCACTTTACAATGTACATTCTATAGCTTGAGTTTGAGCTTGAGCTTGAGCTTGAGAGTACATGCGAACTAAACTAATTGTAAATTGCATTTCCCATGTCCAAGTCTGGGCTCGTAAAATAAATAATTAATTATAGCCCAATACACAATACACTACACGAACCAACTCGATTATTATTGTACAAAGTACTCACACAGACAGCCAAAATATGGCTCGCTCCGTCCGTCTTTATGGTAATCTATTTTTCTGTAGTCTGTAGTCTATATAGTATTTTCAATTTTCCACACACACTTCCGGCTCTCATCACATTCCTTTGACTTTGATCGTGAGGAGTGGAAGAGAAGAGAAGGAAGTATAGAGCAAAGCAAAGTAGAAAATAGTACAGTACAGAAAAATGGAATGGAGTCGAATCCACTAAAGCTAAAGCCAAAGCCAAATGAAATGTTGAATGTTGAATGTGTGGAATGGGGAACCACTTTATTTCTTTTTCATTTTTATTGCTATAAGTAAATGAAAAGAGAAGACGTTCAACGTTCAACGTCTCTTTTCCCCCATTGAACGTGAAATGTGAAATGGGAATGGGAATGAGAATGTGAAAGTGAAGAGTCCGTCAGTTTGATATATGAAAATTTGTTCTAGTTCTCGCCTTCTTTTTCTTCTTCTCGTTCTCTGTTTAATACATGTGCAGAATGTAGAATGTAGAACCTACTTTTAGACTCCTACTCTTTTCTCTTTTCTCTTGTCCTCATATATTCATTTCATTCTCCATTAGCACAAGTCAAAAGACAAGGGGGAAAGTGACCTTTCCCACAACCCACAACTTTCAACTTCCAACTTTCAACGGCTAGAGAAAAGGAGAAAAAGCTTGGATAAAATATATCATGTAATATGTAATATAAAATAAAATACAGAGAGTTTATCCAGAATTATTTATTATTATTACACTTTTTCTATAGTATTGCTCCGCGTTTTGAAGTAAGATTACTTTTACTACAGAGATTTTCTTTTTTACGATATTTCCCTGTCTTTGATATTCTCATATGTTTATTTGTAAATCCCATGTGTACTTCATTGTATTTATTTCTAGAACCTACAGCTAGAATTTACAACTGTTCGGACTAATTGTCAGTAGCTTTTTGGTACTTGATTTACATTTTTTCAAACAAAGAGAAAGTAAAATTCTTGTAGGGACAGAATTATCCTAAGCAGCTAAATCAAAATTCAAATAGAAACGGAAAGAAAAAATACAAATATTAAACTTGATCTAGTGCAGACGGGAAAAATTAAAAGCATGAGGATGAAAAGAGGAAAATCCTTACTTTTATTTATTTTGTCATAACTTTCTCTGTTTAGTATTGTGTATTGTGTAGCTCGGTCATTTTCCTCATGTATGATACTTTTGACTCGTATGTGTAGTGTTGGAGCTTGAGCTGAGAAGTATGAAGTGAGCCGAGAAAATAATGAAGAATAATATTATATCAACAGAGCAATATAACATGCAACACAGTCAACTGAGCGTATCACAGCTCAGCTCAGTTGAGTTGAGTTCATGTGCATTCATGTAAAAATATATTATGGGCTGTTGGCTGTTGGAGTAAAGAAGAAGAAGAATCAAGAGGAAGGAGCAAAGAACTTGTGTATTTTGTATTTTGTATGCATCTCTGCTATCCAATTCTGGATTCTAGATTCTGAATTCTGAATTCTCAAGTTCTCAAGTTCTCAAGTCTGGATTCTGGATTCTAGATTCTAGATGCTAGATTCTTTATTCTTGATGCTTGATGTTGAGCAGGAGTAGAAGAAATACTGGTAGTATTATAATAATAATAATTTTTTGCATGCTTTCTTCGTCTTCCTCTTCTTATTCTTCTTGTTCTATTTCTTTTCTTTGTTGAGAGTTGAGAGTGCTGCTTCTGCATACTCTCTACTTTCTACTTTGTATGAGTCAGAGCGAGTGGAAAGCGTAGGAGAAGGAGAACAAGAACAAGAACAGGAATGACTTTCTTTGAGACACGAACATGAACGGAATGTGACGGGATGGAAAATAGAAAATGAATTTTTCTCTCATTTCTTTTTTTTTCCTTTGCCCCTTTCATCTTTTCTTTTTCCTTAGAGTCTGTGCTATCCTCATTCTACATTCTAGTTTCTAGATTCTACATACATTAGAATTTATGTAGATTCTGAATCTGAATCTGAATTTGGAGCAATGTCACTCTCATGCTCGTTCTCCTCTGTAGCTTTTATTGTAGCGAGGGCGATGTGCTGCACTGTGTTTCTACATTTTACATTCTACAATCCTTTTTACTTTTACAAGTTTACGTATTCTAGATTCAAGATTCAGGCGTAGTGCCATTTGAAATTGAAATTGAAATTGTGTTCATCAGAGGCAGATGAAGCCCCATTTTGACTGTAAATTCGTATGCAAATCTAAATGTAAATGAAAACAGAACATTCATAAAATAGTGAGAAGTACAAAATTTTGTACAAAAAAAACACATGCATTTTTGTCCTTGGTTTGGCTTGGCTTGGCCTTTTTCTATGAAAAGCTTTCACAGTATGAAAAATTGACAAAGGACACTGCTTCTTTTAAAAAAAGCGTTGAGGTTGATGGTTGATCTCTCTTGAGAAAATACTGAGATAAATTCTTCAATGAAAAGTGTTTACAGATATTTGTAGAATGTAGAATGCGAATGTAGAAAACAAAGGAAAATTAAAAGTCAGTTTTTCAAAAGGAGGATGCATGTAAAATTTAAACAAGTGTCAAGTGTGAGTCGAGGATCGAGTGTAAACTTTTGTAAGTGAATGTGAATGAGCATGTGAGAGGAGGAGTTGGCTGATGGTGGTGTATAAATTCTAAATCACACCATCTCAATCCCATCCCTTGTTCTTTATACAGATATTTGTCCACATCTCGAGGCTCCAGGCTCAAGTTTGGAGGCTCAAGTCTCCAGTCTCCAGTTTCGGATGTCAAAGTTTGACATGGATATTAACATAACATGAAGTGAACAAGAACAAGGACAATGACAATGACAATAACAGCGACAAAGACGACGAAGGTGACTCTCGACTCTCAACTCTCAACTCTCAACACTTGACCACAACTGTGCAAACACACCTACACACTACAGAGAAAACAAGCCAGTGGTTTTACATGTTTAAACCAATTCAAATACAGAATACAGATATGTTGTAGAACTCTTGTCTCTTGTCTTGGACAAGTGTGAGGATGAGTGTGAGTGGGACACATGTAAAATGTAAAACACACAACTAAACACACAATGTAATCTTGTTCAAATAGACCACACACTAAACAAAACATACTACACATACGATGCATACACTTTTACATTTTTATCATCTTTTTCTATCAATATTACCGAAGCATATGGTTCGTATTATGGTAAATGGTGAGGATAGAGAGGATAGATTATTTACTATATACATTATACATTATACATGCACAGTTTGCAGCACTTGTTTGACAAGAGTGTCGGAGGGGCTTGATTTTGGTTTTGATTTTCGGATTCCAGATAAACTGTGCACGGATTACGGATTAGATTAGATTAGTGTAGGAAGTTGGGACAAGAAGACTGAGATCAAAGACGGACAGCCGTCATCGTCATCGTCAAGTTGTCCACTTGACTCTTTTATTATCCAATCTACCAGAATCTAGAATCTAGAATAGATTTACGTACTTACATAGTACACGAGTAGGTACACTTGTTATCTCAATTCGAGTGCAAACACTATATGAAATATGTATAATGTATACCTATCCTCCTTTTTTTCATGTAATACTTGACATGGAAAATGGATATGGATATGGATATGGATATGAATATGAATATGGAAATGGAGTGGAGAAGGAAATCAAATCCCTATTTGTTTTGTAAACTTTAATCTCATAGCAAAAGCTAAATTTGTGCGTCTATCTTTTCTGTATTACAAAACTATGTTGAGGAAAAAATCCAGAGTAGCGTTGAAAATTAAAAGTTGTTTACTGTTGTTATTATTAGTTATTATTGTTATTATTCTGAGTTGAAAGGGAGTGTGAAATCTGATGTGGAGCAGTTTTGTATCCATCCGGTTGACTATAAACTAAAGGGATTGTTTATTGTATTGTTGGGCTATTATTTGGCTACTTTTGATTACAGATGTTTCTATTTTAGTTCTGTCGATGTGATCAATATTATATGATATTATTCGTGCAGGTAGATATCCTTGTCTCTTGTCTTTAGTCTCTAATCATGGTTCACGGGATTTACAAAATATAAAAGTAATTTTTACTTGATGAGGATGCTGATGCTGATGTCCTAAAGCTAAAAAGAGTAAATCTTTTGCTCTACTTTTCATTAATGTTGCTTCCTGTTCATCCTCTACTCACATTTGTGTGTCCTATGTTCTATGTTCCATGCCTTTGCTTTAGTTTCTCATTTGCTATAGTATGCAGTTCTTGGTAGTGAAAATGAGGAAAGTTGTCAAGTAATTAGAGAATTGACAGTTATTTCTTCTCATGTTACAAGTCCCCAGAGTTTTTATGCGGTGTATATAGATTATAGATAGATCAGGATAGAATTAAATTCAGAGGGAGTAGTGACTGTTGAGTATTGAGAATTGAGTAGATGGAATAAACTAAAATCCAGAATCCAGAATCTAAATTTATATAATAGAAGACTAATGAAACTACGGACTATGAAGGAAAAGGGAATCCAACTTTGAGTTCCAAATATACATGAAACATAATACATATTCGTACTGTGGAGTAAATGCAAGCAAGCAAGCGCATATGAATATCTGTACTTTGTACACATTGGAATTTACAACCATATGCAAGTAATTCCTGGATTGTAATGATACTTGTTGTTGTAATTCTAACCCAATAAGGGAAATGAGAAAGTAAGAGAGAGCGAAAGAGACGCAGAGAGAAAGTGGACGACAGGCCTCTCGTGTCCTTTCATCGTAAATCCTCTTTCATTCTCGCGTCCCTTCTCTCACTTCTCTCAACAAACCAAACCAAACCAAAACTCAGAACTAGAATTAGAACTAGAACTGAAACTCGCTCTTCACTCCGGCTCTGACTTGATCCTAAATAACAAATTACAGACAGATGACCATGAAAATGGAACACATGAGCTCACGTTTTTGGAAAATGTACAATGTTCAAAGTAAAAGTGGGGAAATGAATTTTACATGCAATGAACCAATGTACATTCTACATTGTACATCTATCTAGCTTTTAGATTACAAATCCTACGTGTTTACTCAAATTCGTACATGTACAATGTACAATGTTCAATAATACTTATAATATTATATTATATTGTACAACGTACACTTTCAATTTTAATACCTACAACCTACAAATGTACAATGTGCATCTCACGTACGCGTACGTGTTGTTAGTGATCAGTCACGTAATATATCAAAATACTGTGAGATACCTACATCAAACATTAAACATCAAGCATCAAGTATCAAGACATGAGATGATTGGTTTAATTGTACATGGAACATGGAATCAAGAATCAAAACCTTCCATGAGTTTCATGTTTGTCATAGATTTTACTTTATTCCGTATCAGTTAAAAGTAAAGTTTGATTATTTTGATGTACATTTCATTTTAGTATAAAATTGAAAATTATTGGACTTTTGAGGTATGAGATTTTGAGATTTGAAAGCAATAATTATTGAGAAGAACAAAAGAAAGTTTATTTAAAAAAACCTTCTTGAAAAATGATTCATAAATTTATTTGCTTGTTTTTTATTACTTTTTTTCTAGGTTGAAGCATCCGAATATTGTACAACTTTTGGAGACGTATGAAGACAAAACCCGTGTTTACCTCGTTATGGAACTGTAAGTATATACTTAAACCCACTCATATAATTAACTTTTCTACTATACTATTTGTAGATTGTAGATTGTAGATAGGTATTTTCTGAATTTGTCAACTATAGACATTTTAAGATAGTAATAGTTGGATAACTCTATATTTGTACAATGTACAAGTTATCAAAATCAATAACTGTTGCCATGTCATGCCATGAGTAATGTGTAATGATGGAAATGAAAGCCAGCTGTGAGCCTTGTGACAATTTTGAAAAGTTGTACATGGTACATGGTACATTGAACAGTTGTTATAGTAATGAATGCATTTGAATTGGATAGTAAAATATCGTAGTAAAGTTTTTGTCCACAAGAAATTATAACATGGTAACATGGTATAAACTATAAATTATGAGGTATAAGCCAAAGTATTGTAAAATGGATCTGATTTCGTCCTGGACGGTTTATAAATATCTTATGTGTACATGTTTTGTATCTACTGTACCTTGTACTCTGTTCATTGTTCATTGTTCGTTACTTTTGTAGAAATGAGCGAGACACACTGCACTGGGAGATGGGAGAAGTTGAAAGGCGAGATAGTTAATCTGTTGTGGGTAGTGGAAAGTTGATACCATTCGTCATTAGTTTGTCATGGAGAATGGAAAGTAGATAGAGTACAACTTTTTAAGCTTTTTCTATTCTACTTTGTACTTTCAAAATACTATATTTTACAAAGTATTAGATATGTTTGTAGACTGTAGATTGTAGATTGTAGACATAATATTGAAAAATTGAAGAGGATTTAATATTCGAAAAATGTCGTGCTTGTCTACTGTCTACGCTGTTTTAGTTTTTAGTACAATGGGTAAAAAGTTACTGAGCGGAAATTACTTTGGTTTTGCCATTCGTACCTGATTACATTTAAAATTCAAGTTTCAAACAACAAACAAGTAATGGACAAAATGTTATCGATAGAAAGTTTAAAAAGTTTAATAGCACAAAAAACAAGAAAACATAGCTTTTTTCTCATATACACTTTTGTCAGTATAGTCAATTTATTTTTACAGGGGACACAGTAAAAGATAAAAGATACAAAAGAACACAAGACAAAAGTGGAATTACGAATTATATATTATAACGTAATTATAAGGTTCAGAGCTCGTGTTTTCTACAAATGTTTAAAAGACCAAGAATTCTTTTTTTTTGAGCCTTGTTATTTTCATGAAAAGCTCGTCTATCACTGTTCATTATTCATTATTCATTGATCATGTGTAACTAAAAGGAGCGACTTGACGTGGATCCCATTGATAGAAATTAACAAAATGCTCTTACTACTTCAGTTTTTCAAGTGTGGTTGTAAGCGGGAAAATTTTCGGTATTTTACACTTGTAAAGTGTGTAGATAAGAAGATAGGACACTTTGTTTGTTTTTTTTGGAATGGCAGCCGCTTGATTGATTGATTGATTGCGGTGTGACGGATGACAACTATTTATATGATTTATCACGCGTCATTTTTAAACTACTAGCAATTCATTAATATGACAATGACAATGACACTGAGGTGTCAAGTGTGTAAATTTTATACTGTATATTAAGGATTGTGCATACTTGTTCATTTTATTCATACATCTACGACGTAGATGTGCGTAGCTACTATTATTATTTTACGGGAAAACCCTTTCTTGAAATTTTCCACTTGAAATATCTGTAGTATCAAGTGCTACTCTTCAAAATTATTACGTTACAAGATGAACTTTTTTATACTATGGTTAGCTAAAAACTAGACTCCAAAATCTCGAATTTAGAGAAATGACTGATGTATACACAGGATCTTTACATTTACTTTACTTGTCGCATGATTAATGCAAATCTTTAAAAATCCATTCCCTAAAATTGAAAGAATTTTTATAGTAATAATAGTAATAATTTAGCCTGTTCGGAGTTTCTTCTTTTATATTATTCATGCGATTGAGGATCGAGGATTGAGGTCTCTTTTCTTTATACATTATACATTATACATACAAAAGCAATGCTTTTTTACTTTACTTTACTCTACTTTATTTCCATTACAATTCAACTGTTTGATCAAGTGTGAAAGTGAGAGTGAAAGGAGAGAAGTCAGAGCGGAAATTACACATTTACTTACTTGAACTCGACTGATTTCATAAAGAAACTTTCTGAAAGATTCTAGACTGAAAGATTCTAGATTCTAAAATCTACAATCTACAAGGAATACAATAGCAATGCTCTTTTCTAGAATCTAGAAGGATCTCAACCTTAAAACTGAAAGAGTGCTTTGTGCTTTGTGCATAAAATTTTTAATAGGATGCCCAACTATAAAATTTATAAGTGGAACACAATTTTTGAATAGAGAAAAAGAAGTAGGGTAATGCTTTAAAGCTTTAAGCTTTTCCCACTTTCCATTTTCCACGTTAAATATATCTATTATCTATATCTAAAATTAACAATCTACAATTTCCATACTTTGATCATTCCGCATTCCTGTAATTTCTTTTCTTTGTCTATGATTATGATATTTTTTGTTCTTTAGTCTAGAAACTAGAAATTCATACGACATTTACATATATATCTGTAGATTGTAGATTGTAGATGCTTTTGGGATAACATGCGCATTTTGTAGCTGGCTCCTGATTGTGAGTTGAGTACAAAGTGGTAGATGTCTTTGTTCTCTGTTCTGGGTGTTCCTCACCCAATTCTGCATCTGTTGTAATTTGTACAGATGCAGATGGTGGATTTTGGTAGTCACTTGAAATGCCCATTTTCCTATAATTCCAAATTCCACATGTACAAAACCAAACCAAAGTAAAGCAGATCAGAACCACGGATATATACCTTCAATTAATACAAATGAAAGTACCGTGTGCAGTGTGTACATGCGGAGATCCACAAAGTCTGAAAAGTTAACATAGCCTCTGACTCTACCTCTGACTCTGCCACACAAAAATTTGTTCAAGTTGTTGCAAATCCGCCACAGGAAAAAAAAATCCAGTCAAAGTTGAAAAGCAAAAGGAAGGGAAGAAAAGCATTTTAGATTTTAGCCTTCGTGTATAAAAGTATTAGGTATTAGGTATTGAGAATTGAGCATTGAGGATTGAGCAATGTATGGATATACTGTACGTGTACGTGTACGTGAGTGACTGAGCGGAGGAAAAAAGAAGGAAAAAAGTTAATCGGATGGGAGAATGGGAGAAAGTAAACCAAAGTTTCTTTGGTTTTTCAGTTCAATGCCATTTAACTTGCTCACTTCCTTCATTTCCTCATGAACTTTCCATTAGGTATCTGCACAGCTTACATTGTGCTTTGTACATAGACCAAATATAAAAAGATAGAAAAAGAAAAAGAGAAAGAAAGTCTCCACGGACTCTTGGGCGATTATACATTTGTCTAATACTATACCAAGAAAATGAGCATGAGTGTTCATGTAGAAGTTGGGGAATATTCCCTTAATTTGCTCTCATTGACTTTAGGCTTATTATCTCACATACACTGGTTACTAGTTACTCTTTTTTCCTTGCTCTTCCTCTGGTCTGGTCTGGTTTGGTTTATGATTGTCTGTTACCTCGTCTTCTCCTTTTCTTAATTTTTCCAAGGGTGTGTGTGGCTTATTATGGATGTTCCTTTGTAGATTGTAGATTGTAGATGTACCTGTAGCTTTTTCTCAACCATCTGGATAAGTATAAATTTGTCACATTTCGCCCTTTACTTGCTATAGACTCTACACTCTAAATATAATACACATGTACCTTCATCTACATATACATCTGCATATTTAATATTTATATACTTGTACTTTTGTGTGTACGTGTCTTCTCCAAACTCCAAATTCCAGATCGTATGCACACTGCATAATGTAGAATGTAGAATGGTATACACTAGTTTTAAAAGGACCCCTGGGATTTTCACAGGATCTCGGGGATCTTGCAAAACTCTAATATTCTCATTAAAACAAGTACAAAGGCGAAGACGGAGACGGAGACGGAGAAGAAGATAGAAATAGAGAACAAAGAGGAGCATGATGACGTTGTCGAGCTTGTGTATACGAATATATTCGTCTAAATACATGGATGACTATTAAGAGTTAAGCATTAAGCATTAGGGCTAACTAAAAGTAGGGACTTCATCGAATGCCTAATAAGATGTAATGTAATGTAATGTAACGTAGTCAAGTGTAGTGTAGTGTCATGTAATGTTCAGGAGCTTAATGTACATGATGTACATAAGCCTGAAAGTCTGGACGCGGCTCCGCTCTACACTCTACCCTTTAGACTTTAGACTTCAGATTCTAGAGCTTAGTAGAAAAGCTCGCAAGTACAAACTACATGGGATAAATACAAGTAAAAGCAGTAGGGAAAGGATGGTGTGGAATGACAACTCTTAGCTATTCATTATTCAATTGAGATGGTGAAAACAAGTTTTCAAGATTAAACGCATGTACATGGGAGATGGGAGAAGAGAGTAGAGAGCAGAGGAAAGTCGAAATGTTCATGTTCATCCGCATAGAGTGTAGAGTCGAGGAGGAGTTCCAGATCCTGGTGAAATGAGGTGAAATTAGCCCTTCTTTCTCCATCTCTGTATGTAGTATGTACAAATTCCACGTTCTCTTTTCTCTCTCTCGTTCTCTCTCTCTCTTTCAGTTCTCAGTCTCTCATTTTCCGCTTCATTTTCATTCCCATCAAGCTCCTGCTGTCCTCTTTTCCCTTTTCTCCCTCCTCCTTTCCTCAGCTACTCTCAGAGCTAGAAAAGTTTTACACTGGAGAAACTGCAGAACTGGAGTAGTAGAAAACTACAAAACTCGAGAGAATTAGAGGGAAATAATAATAATTATTATTATTAGTATTATTATTTACATCTGTTATCATTAAAACATGATGAATTAATGAACTGCTGGAAGAAGCGTAGAATACGTAGAATAAGAATAATACGAATAATTACAAAGTTAGTTGAGCTCTTTGATGCAGTTTTCTGTCCCAATCCAATTCCAATTCCACTTGCAAATCCGAAATTCCGAAATTTTGTCAAAGTTACAAGTTTAATTGATCTTTATTATTTATTTAGTCTGTTGGAACCGGTTTTCTGTGTTCCATTTCAAAAGTTTGAATAGTATAAAAAAATAAAAAGTAAAAGCTTATGCTTAATAGCTCAAAG
>JABASP010000639.1:0-45400 GCA_019776565.1 Sminthurinus signatus
AAACGGTTTTATGAATAGAAACGCAGACCTTTTTCGAAATTTCAGAAAAATGGACAAATTCCTTTATATTTTTTCAACTATTGCGGCGGCAATAGTATTGACAATAGTATTGTTATTCAATTATTGAAAGTCAATACTATTGATTGATCAATTTTACGAACGCTAATATACGTGTATATACTGAAATTTTGAATGGTTTTGTTAGTTTTGAAAAGTATTTTCATGGTAGAAAACGAATTGTCGATAGGATTTAAGATTTAATACAATTTCATGACCCATTGTTTAACCTGTATTTAATTTGAAATGTAAGAGATATTGTGGATTTAAAAGAAACTTTTTACAGTAGATAAGTAACACAGAGAGAGGATTTTAAAGATTTTGGATAAAGAAAATGGGAATTTTGTTAAATATCTATAGATTTAGTTACACGTCTTGTTGTGAAGGACGGTTTTGGATTTTATATTTATATTTATACTTAAATATTCAATAAATTGTTTTATTTTATTTTATTTAACCATTACCATAATCGTCATAACATACGATACGCTACGATACCAACTCATATCAAACCACCACCACTACACCGCAAAAACACCATCCTCTGTGGAGTAAATATTTGTCAATATTTGGTTTTTGTGGTATAAAGTCACCGCTGAAGTTGAAGTCTCACCTGTGTTTACTCTGTTATTGAGTATGAAAAATAATACCATCTGATGCGAGTTAAGTAATAATAGAGCTCATGTAACTTTATGTTGAAAGCTCTCTCAACCCCAGACACAGGCAGGCAGGCAGAGAATGAGAGGAAAAGAGAAAAAGAGAAAGAGGCAGCAGACAGACGATCAATATCCCACTAAAGTTGTACGTTCCATCCAATTTTAGGCAGCTCCGACTCCCAGTTTCTTTCTTTCTACGGCTCTACCACTCATGAAGCTCATGGAGTAAAGTTACTA
Source organism: Sminthurinus signatus (assembly GCA_019776565.1). NCBI lineage: Eukaryota > Metazoa > Arthropoda > Collembola > Symphypleona > Katiannidae > Sminthurinus > Sminthurinus signatus. The sequence goes on from JABASP010000639.1 coordinate 951, forward strand.
GAAGTCAGGTGAAAGTTACCTTAGGTACAGGAAGCACACACACATACACACACATATTGCGTGCGCGGGTTTTCAAACCTAAAATATGAGGGAACCCTAAACCATAACTGGTAAATGTGTTATGTGCAGGTGCATATAATAGTGTTGTGTGTTGTACCTTGTACCTTGTGTATTTCATCACTATACTTCCATGAGTATGGAGTCTGTACTTATTATGTATTATGTATGTATGTATGTATGTATGCGTACGACATCTGAATATACTCAGGTTAACTCTGAAAGACGGGAAATCGTTGAAACAAATAGACAAGGCCTAAATGGACTAGTTCTTTATTCCTGAGATCCTCATAAGTCTGTTTTCGTCATGAAATATTGTACTTTGAGGGAAAGTCTACATTCTACATAATATGCATGTACAATGTAGATTGTACATTGTACACGTCTGTATCGTTTCTTTTCTTACATCATGACAATAAAAACATGTTATTATGTTATGTTATATTATAAAGAGTGGCAGAGTATCCTGAAATGGTGTAGTTTTCCTTACCTTTGGAAGAATTTGATTAGAGTTTTTCATGCCATTTAGTTTCCTTCTTTTTTTTACACATCATTTTATGGCGTGTTAGGTAGGCTTTAAATACATCACCATTTTCATAATTTTTTTTGGCCAAGGAAAAATACACAGGATGATTTGTTTTCAGTTCAGTATAATATACACAAAACCTATGTATTATGTATGTGAATAATAATACATTGGATATTTTGTATATTGTATATACACGAATGAAGTAATAATATTCAATATTATTTAATACATCTATGTTCTTTAGTCTATAAACGGTAAATAGATTAAACTAGAATTCTAGAACTATATTTTCTTGTACAAAGAAACCAAAACAACTTGATTGTTATATTATAATAAGGCTATGTCTATAGATACATGTATAATATGTAACTAGATCTAGATTTTTTTTTTAAATTGGAACAAGAAAATCCTGAATAATACAATATAAAAAAAAACATTGCGTTACCAAAAAAATAGGTATGAATAAAGAATACCTACATTTTTACATTTATTTTTCTGCTGTTTATTATAAAGTAAAAAGCAGCAAGAGTTTGAGCTTCCAGAAAAATGTATGTATAAAATGCAAATTTTTGGAACAGAATGTTTATTTTAGTGACGTTGTCTTATATATATCTGTATTCTGTGTAGCAGGTTGCTACAGGTAGTCATCAACTACAAACACAGGAAGCTACAATGGAATTGGACAAAGCATTTTTGGCAAGATGTGTATAGTATATATATGTAGTATATATATTATATTGTAAAATATATACGGGTGCATATTATTTATGCATTATTTAGAACTGGAATATGAATGGCCACTGGATTTTATACCATATACACAGATATACATTCCTGTGTATCAAATCAAATTAAATTATGTGTACATAATATATTTACCCAAAGTTGGCTCTTACTCACGATTCAATATGCATAGACGTATTTGCTCATAAAATAATAAATTGGGCATTTTACATTATGAATGTGAGTTTGTTGGAGAAAGATATATATGTGCTTTTTACGATTTTTGTTGGTTCCATTGCTTTTCCTATCTATGTTTATGTGTATATGAAATGACTATGACACAGTACTGATGTTAAAAAATGAAAGAAGGAAAAGAAACGTTATGATATAATAATGAGGTACTACTACTACTAGTAGTAGTTGTTGTAATAGTAGTAGTAGTATAGTAGTTATCGTCTACGCCAAAAGTGAAAATTACCGTTGACAAATAAATGCTCATGCATCTTTTAGGTTTTCGTGATAGGACACACACGTACAGTATTGATCGTCTTTTGAGCAAAACAAAAGCAAAAAGGTTTTTCAAGGAACTTTTGTCTAAATTTTCTGCACGTTTTCTGCTCTAGTCTGATTCTGATTCGGAGTCTCAGCGTTGTACAGTAGTTTAGATATTGTGCTTTGATTTCTAAATACATATAGTTACACATGCTAACATGACTTGACTTTTTCACAAAGGCAAGTGCAGACTAGACTTGCAATGTAAATTGAACCTCTAATTAACGTTACCATGTATATATATGCAAAGCTAATTCTTTCAACTTTTGAGTAGTCCTCTATTCCACATTTGTATTTTGTATTCCATACAAATGCCTAGTTTTTGCATTGAAATCATGTAGTAAATGATGTAATCAATGTAGTCACTCTGTGCAGTTAGATTAAGAGTCTACTCATAATTTAAACTTTTGACATTTCTATTGCGTGCTTTCTTAGTGACACAGATTAATACGGTAAAGAAATTTTCCGAACAACTTACAAAACATTTCTTACAAGCTTATCAAAGCCAATTTAATTCAAATACGTCACTAGTCACTAAGCTTAGTTGGTAGGTTGTTAAAAGTGGGATAGGTTAAAAGTTAAAAGCCAGATTAAGGTTCTTAATAATCCAATTGTAAAAGTAAAGGTTTGCATGTGAGAGCTTTTATTTTTATCTTTTCTTTCCTGAATTCATACAAATGCCATGTTGAAACATGTGATGTAGAAAATCTCAAAAAATGTTTGCAAAACATCAAAGCTTGTTATTATTAAACAAAAGTGAAGGATTTTAAACTCAAAGCTCAATCTTGAACTCTTTTTGTTCAGAAAATTCCAAGTTTATATCATGCATGAAATATGCAAAGATTGTAATTTTAGGTGTATTTGAGTCCCGAGCATCCAGAATTTTAGTGTAGAACGTGATACGTGCTCAAGTATTTGTACGGGGTTTGTCAAAGCTTTTGTTTTGAATCTGGTGATAAGATGTCAAGTTTCTGCCTCATCATAGATACCTGTGTTTACAGCATAAAGTCCTTAGTTTCAACAACTATGATGATGAAGCTTGATTGTGCTGCTGGTATCTCTGTTTTTTCTTCATTGTTTGTAGTTTGTAAAGTGATTCTGTAAAAACAAAAAGCAAGGGGAATATCTGTCAACTTGCCTGTGTCACACCGAGTCTAAAATCTCTGTTCTCTGTTGTCTGTTTTACTGCTCAGCTATACATTTAAACAGTGATTTAATTGAAAGTCCGACAATCGTTCCTTGTCAATCTATATGTTCGTCCAGTCTGCTGTAGTTCGGGATGTACAAAGTACAAAGTACATTGTGCTTATGTATATAGCTAATAGCTAATAAGAAGTGAAAAGGAGTTGTGTACATGGTGAATGTTTTAAAAATCCTTGTTCTATAAATGTATTCTCTTAGTTAGACTATGTGACTGTGACTGTGATTTGTACTTTTTGGAAATAAACTGGAGACTTGAGACAAATTCCTCCAGCTCCAGTTTCCTAAATACTTGGTAGAATTTAAAGGAGACAAGTGTTGTGTGCATATGTATAATGTATATTTTCATGATAGAACGTTAGATTGAAAGTATTGGTTTTTATAAATGGAACCAACCATGTGTGTGGAAATTTTACTTGACTGCAATCACGAACTCGCTCTGAGACTTGTAAGATCCTCCTCTTTCTTTCTTTCCTCTAACGAGAGAGTGCTCTTTAGTACAGAAGCCACCGAGGCTGTCAAGCTTTCTCTTTTAGAGCTTTTGTGAGACGGATCTTCTCTAGTCAACCTTGACAGCTAGGCAATGCTTCACTGACCAAATCCAAAAACTGGTCTTTTATCTATATTGGACGTTTGAAATTGAAACCAGCCATGCCACATCCTCTTAAAGAGCTTTTGTTTTACGTATCTTATACAAGTGTACATTCAAATGACACACGGAGGTTGTGCATATCCATTATCCGTTTAAGTTGGAATACAGTATGAAGTGCACAGTGAAACATAATATATTGTGAATAAATACTATTAAAATGATTTCTGAAACCCATTTTTCCTTTTATATTATATTGAATTAAATAGGACAATTACAGGAGACTATTTAAAAATTTAAAAATATGATTATTATTTTTTGTAAAGTGAATGATCCAATGTTTAAACTTTCTCCATTCTATCCTCTTTTTAATACGGAATATATTATGTTCAGCTGAATACTGAATGAAAGAAGCAAAAACACTGTCTGTCTGCTTCAAAATGGACGAATAAGTAAATATTTCTGTATTGCAATTCTTTTACAAGTCAGAGAATTCAATCGATTTAGTATGTAGAATTTCGAGTGTAGAGCCTTGGAGTTCTTTACTATGTAAAGCTATCTACATGTGTAATATAAGTATATGCATGTATATTTTGCGCATCCAACCTTGTTGAGCTAAAAAGACCCTTGAGAGAGGGTTAAAATAAACTCTGGAGTAGGAAAGAATATACATAGAGTAGAAAGTAAGAAAGAAAGAAAAGAAAAGAAATCCTGAGAATGCATATTTGTGATCTTAAAGGATTTTATCGGATTATAAGAGAATGATTACGGAACTCTGACTTTGAATTTCTTGTCTTTGAAGAAGACGACGACGATACAGACTTGAGACTAGGTACCTTGTAAATGTTCACGAAAAGTAAAGAGGGAGGTAGAAATAAATTACAAAATGTAGCAAATGTGACGTGGGAATCTCCAAAGGTTGACTGAAAGGTTTTAGATGGAATTTACATTTTTTTTTCACAATTCTACCAGCTCCTGTCTCCCGTCTGTATACTCTACACTGTACACTGTGTACTCTATGCTCTATGCATTATATGAATATATGGATATCATGATGTATCCGAAAAATGGAACTTGAGAAAACAGAATTTTGTATTCAAATGATATTACTTTACTGCAACCCTCCCATAAATTTTATGACTTGATCGCTCATCTTCATCATGATTCCTCTATGTATATTTTATACACACTGAATTTTAAAAACTAAAGGACTGAAAGGATTTTCTTACATGTTTTTTGAAATTAAAAGTAATGGATATAAAATATTAATTTGTTTTTTTTTCTCCTCTCTTTTTGAATTACAGCAAGACTGCCCAAATGGAAGGTTGACTCCCGCAAAATTTGTTGATATGTACAAAATGTTCTTCCCTAGTGGTAATGCGGAGGAATTTTGTGACCATGTATTTCGCACATTTGATATGGATAAAAACGGTTACATCGATTTCAAAGTAAGTACATAAAAATTTCTTATATTTTTTCACATGATATTTGCTTATTTGTTTAGGATTTTAGTTCAAATTGTTATAAATTGCTTTTACAGCATGTAACGGTAATAAGTAATGTGGCTTTTTTATATTTTTAATTTGTACATTATGCAACCATAATCTTTCTCATTTTTTATGGCTTGTAAATAGTGTTGAAAGCAATAAGTTTCTATTTAGTAAGTTGGGTGGAAATTTCTTGACAAAGAACTAAAAAAATCAGGCAGTAACGGATTCATTTTGTTTTCACATAATCTAATCTTTTATTAACGCTTGTGGAACTTGAGAATGATACTAGGAGTAAGAAACAGGGTTATACTAAATAAATGAAGTAAAACAGAAAAACTCCTTGACCCCAAACAGTTGGAGTTGAATTTTTTTGGAAAACTGCATTCATATTCTTCCCTCAGCCGTTTTATGGAGTAAGCTTTTTTTCCTTTCCAAAGACAAATTGGAAGTTTCAGCATGTTCTTCTGCCAACATGAGTTGAGTTGAAAGTTTGAGGATACGGAAGAAGAGGAAATAAGCTGTCTAAATAAACCAAAAACTACTAGTTTATATATTTTTGTATTTTTAGTTGTTGTACAATGTACAATGTACATGGATAAAACAGATACCCAGTACAAAACTTAGATATAAGCCAAAATAAACTTGTATCAGAATAGAAACTAAATAGAGCCAAAGGAGAAAAAAAATGAAATATGAACTTTGTTGTTTTTCCAATTTTCTTGAATTTTCTGTGAGGGAGCAACTAGAAACAGAAGGAAAAAGCACAGGACTGCAGGATACAGGACAAATGGTGCAATGTAAAAAGAAAAAAAAGTTTGAGAGCATATGGGAATAAACTATACATTATACATGTATCTGTATATAAATATACAACAAGTCTGTTTTGGATTTGATATGCTCACAAAACGGGTTGATTTTTGTCTAGTAAAATTTTTAATAAAGCTTTTCTATTCTATAGAATCTCAACTTGATTATGTATAATATCCTTGTCTACATTCTACATGTTATAATTCAGTACCCGAGTAATACAATCCTTGGCTCGAGATTTATACTTGGAATTGAATTGGAAGCGTGAGGAAAAAGTATTTAATATACCAGAGTAGTTTTCATAGTTTATGTTAAAGAAGTAGCTTAAGAGTAGTATTTTTTACAAGAGAAACATTTCTCGCACATCTCATTTAATGATAAAGGAGGATAAAAGGAAACAGAGAAATAAAGAAAGAAAAGGGACGTCTGTCTTTGATCCTACTGTCTCATCCTTGTAAACTTTAGAGCTCCTTATCTACTTGCGTTCTTTTTTGTTTTGTTTTGTGTTTTTTTTGTTATTCTGGGTTCTGGATACTGGATTCTAGATACTGTGTGAATGGGTTTGAGTAATGAAATGGAACTCTAAGTCACACTCTTACGTCTCCCTAGTTTCCGCTCTATTGTCTTGCATTCTTTCTTTATATTATAGCTTTCCTTATTTACAGTTTACAGTTTGTAGGGAATTTGAGCTTCTACTTTTCTAAACTTTTTCAAGTAGGAGGAAAAAAACAAGTTTCTGGTCAAGTACTTTGTTACACATTCCGTTTAGACTAAATGTGGACCGATACTGTACTCAGTACTGTCTGCTTTTGAACGGATTGTCTTTGTTTTGTGTTTTGTGTAAATAACTCCTATGTGAAAGATATGCAGAATACTTGGAAAACGTTTTGTGAACTATCTAAACTTTTGTTATTAGAAATATTAATTTTTGGAATTTATCCTTCAAAATCAAGTTTTACCACTTCCTCCAAATTCCAAATTCCAAAACAAACATATTGGAAAATTACTAGACAAATTTTGTCCCAACTTGTGCGAATGCTTAGAGAACTCGTAGGGGTCAAGAGGTTTATACATGAAAAACTGTCCATTAACTTTAGTTGTGCTCATGAAAATGGGGGGGGGGGAGGAAAGTAAAATTTGAATCAATATACATCAACAGTAGTATAATAGTTTCTTGAAATTGTATGTGTCTCCTACATTCTATTTTTTTTTAAAAAGTGTCCTATTTCTTACTTTTTAATATTTGTACTACTTTTTCCATTGCAAGTTGATAATATGGATGACGCAGACGTTTTTCTGATGCTATTTAGTATCTAGTACTTTCTTCGTATTTCGTGTTCATGGTTGCAGAATAAGTTTGTTTCAAGTAGTTATTACTCATGAGTTTTATTGACATGTTTTGTTCTTCAAGTTTGATTTTCTTGCTGATTCATGCTCAATACTCAATACAGTAAAATATAGTATTAAAATGTAGGTATCTATTTATTTATTTGTTTGTCCGTTGTTCATTTAAGTTGTAGATACAGGAAATTATCAGTATGATATTTCATCCTACATACTTTGAAATATCTTGGAACATTATTGATAAGCACATACTTTATACTTTCAAAGTTTGTGAATTTTGTTTTTGAATAAAGTTGTTCTCCTTATTCTATATTCTATACACTTTCATGATAAACTTATCATATAATTTCTTCCTTTAAAGTACTACTTGAAAAACTTTATCAACTTGATAAGGAGGAAAACAAGGGGACAGTAAGATTAAATCATCTGGTATAGTTTTTTTTTTGCTGAATTTCTTCGAACCACTGCGTAATGAGAGTGACGTTATTGAATTGATGTTTGGGCGTACAAACATGTAGTTGGCTGCATGTATGATGCATGTACTAATACGTAATAAACATGTACCTACTCGTATGGAAAGTATTGATGTCAGAATGTAGAAAGGAGGCTTTTCCATGTACAATGTGTACACAATATACAAGCTTTTCTAATTTCTCAATCTTTTTCTTCTTCTCCAGCAAAAATGAGTAAAAGTTACAGCTACAGTTGGAAGGAGAAGAAAGTCTTGGGAAAGAATTCAATGATGAAGTGAAAGTATGTGTGTGTACATGAAAATTTCTCTTTCCTCATTCCACTCTATTTTCCTCTCAGCTGCTGTCCTGCTGTGTATTTATCTGTATTCGGTATTAGGTGTACATATTTATAGGGAACACGTGTAAAGGGGAAAGACGGACAACCTAAAGTAGTTTTGTCCAGCCTACCGTGTTATTTCTGGGAAAGGGAAATTATGTCCTCTGGTTGGATAACTCTGTGGATTGTTTTATTGTGTAGGCATGTGAAAAACTTTGTATTGGAAGTAGGATTCATTCACATTAGCTTCTACAGTTGGTCTATTTTCTGTTGGACGTGTTCAAATTGTTGTGATGCATGTTGTTTTGGAGGAGTGAAAAGTAATACAAGTATTTGTGTATGTATGTATGTATGCATGCATGTAGTAACATATTATTGCTAACAATAAATTAGTACTGTATAAATAAATAATTGAATGTTGATGTCCTGTTTCCACCAAACAAGCTTTTTATTCATTTCGCTTTTTTACAATATGTGTAATATGTACAATGTACAAACTTGAGTAATTAAATGTAATGCTAATTTCTTGATACATATTTTTTACTTGCAGGAATTTCTACTAGCAATTGATGTCACATCCTCGGGAACTCCAGAAGAAAAACTGAAGTGGGCCTTCAGAATGTATGATGTTGATGGCAATGGAGTCATTGATTTACAAGAAATGACAAAAATTGTTCAGGTATGTTTATTTAAAGTTAAATTCTCAAGTACTATTATTTTTTTTCTTTTATTCCGAATTACGCAGTGTGTGTTTTTACGGTAGAGAAAGTTTAGAATTTCTAGGTTTGATGAATAATAAAAAAAGACATGGTTTGTCTTTATCGTTGGGATCCAATTTGTAGAGCATATAAACGTTAGCTTCCATAGGTCAGATGTAATAGATTGAATTTGATATTGGTTTGACGTGATATAATATTTTGTATGTTCAGTCAATTCCCACATCCCACACACATATATGTACTATCGAAATTGAAACTGTTTTACCAATGCCTCCTGTCTCGTTCATCTATTCTGAGGCGCACATCGTCTGGCGTCTACTATAAAGTATAGAGTATAGATGTTTTCTTTAATTTTATTTTTCTATTTTTACGCTACGGCAAGGAAAAATGATAAGTAACACGAACTGATCTTATTTCCTACTTGTTTTTTTTACGCTGATTGATCTGGATTTTGTTTCCTCTCCTTTGAACTATAAGTAGCCAGAATTATTTCCTTTTCAAAACGCATGTTCTGGTTTGTAGAACACGGGGCGTGAATGGTAGCTACACGTTATAGTTTATAGTTTTGTAGGCTAAAGACTGAAAACCTGGAGCAAAACTTTTCCAGCATAATTATTCTAAATTTGTGGAACTCGGGAAAAAACGGTGGTTAGTAGAGAAACCCACTTTTTTGTAGTTTAATATTTAATATTATTTGAAAGGCATACAGTTACATAACGATTACAATGATTAAAGTAAATGTGCTTCACAAACATCTTTTAACTTTGACCTGGTTTACGACTTTTGTTGAAGGATAACTATAACGAATTCAAAATTAAATATAGAATTAAAGTCAAAATAGACATGTCTCACTTGCCTATAAATCTCATGAAATTTCTATTAAAGTCACAAAATGTTCTTTTTCACCACTTGGTTTGTTTTCATATCAACTTGTACATTTTATGTATTGCATGTACGCAAATTTATAATCTATCTTACCGTCTACACATAATTATTAGGCAATGAACTTAGCATTAGGAAAGGTTTGTAAAATGGTTGGCTGATTGTAAAATGTCGTGTTCATTTCGTATGACTTGGCAAAACTACATAGTAACTGTAGGCACTTCCGCGAAAAGTAAAATTATAATGGATATAATTCATGTTATATGAAAATCGGGGAAACCTAAATATATAGATTATAGATACACACACATAGAAGTAGTAGATGTATGGTTACAAAATAAATATTTGTGAATATTTAAGCACAGTTGGAAATTCTATTAAATAACATGAGGAAATATTAATATGGGAGTTTATGTCATATTGACATGTTTTTCAAATATCCAATGTAATGTTAGTTTTTTAGGTTAGTTTTATGATCTCGGTGTATGTTTAGGCACAAGTACAAGGTTTTATATTGTATGACTTTACTTGTTTTTTTTGTTTTTAGAAATTTGGAACACAAGCTAGGAAGAAATAAATGAATAGCAATTTAAAAGCTATTATAAACAGTATGTATATGGTGTATGGATATGGAATTGGATTATGGATATTGTAGGCAGCTATACTTTATACTTATGTTCTGTGTAGACTTTTTTTTCAGATCCTTTTCTTTCAAATACGTAATGTATACTATGTACATATTGATTTTTTGCAACACTCTAGTTTTTTATTCTACAAAGTATACCTTGTAAAATTGCTACTTTTAATTTTTTTAAAGGATTAAATGCGGGCTCTTAAAAAAACAACTTTGTACCCTCATCCAAATACCTATGATAAAATTTTATAATAGAAAAGCTTCTTTTTTTTCGTCGAAGGATTATGTTTACTCGTCCTAAAAATCTAGTTATTTCATTTTTAGTTGGGAAAATGTATTCTGCGATTTCATATTCATACTCATATTCGTATAAATAACTACACAAATGTGGTTGCCCATGTTGGAAATAAATCAAAAAATAAAATAAAAGCATCAAATGTACATATACACATTATGTGTTCAGTGAATCTGTATCTGTAAATCAGAATCGATGTTTTCATAATGCATTCATGTTATAATGTTATAGAACTTTAGGAGAGCAATAATGATAATGTATTATTGATTTATTTGTTTTTTTTTATTTGGTTAGAAATTGATGTCAAGAAGAAAAAGTAGTATAAAGATACTAATAAGCTGTGTGCATATACTAATAGATTGAAGAGACATCATAATTGCGTGCATTTGAGTGAATGTGACTTTTCATGCATGCACAACAAAATATTGTTCATTTTTATTTACGTCCATTTCCATTTGTAGCCTACTAGATACTAGATACTAGATGTACATAAATTGTACATTCTATTTGGAATAATCTCAACTGTGCAAAGCACATACAACATACAACGGCTTAAATAGAAGAGGGTCGGATAAAATCCTTTTGCTTAACTGCACATAAAAAAACCGAGGGATAAAAACCTACTTTCTGATTCTCATAATTGGCCCAGCAGACAGCTACTTTGGAGAAACCTTGACTTTCATTTATTGCACAATAGGTGATGCGTGAGAATATAATGGCGAATAATACTTTCACTTCTTCCTCCTTTGCTGTAATACTTTTGGAGGTTCCATATTCCATATTTTATTTTGTGTATGCATTGAAGATTGAACATTGGAAAATGTATTAGGATATTCTTTATGATTCCTTTTCCTTGTGAGAAGGAATGCAAATTTTCTTTCCTTTTCAATTTGTGTATGCTCCAGTGTCAGGATGTCACAATTTGAAGTATTTATTGAACATAGATTTCCATTGAATCCAAAATGTTCCAAAAATATATATATTCTAGCTCAGAGGTGAAAACTAAAAACGCTCTTCGTTTTTCGTAGGATAAAATAAACATTTGTTTTAGGAAATAATCAGCTGTCAAAGAAGAATCGTTATTTTATGCAAGTTTCCAAGCTCACAGCCTGCCATTTTTCATGAAAACTAATGAAATTTTTTCTTTTCTGAATTGTTTTTCAGGCAATCTATGATATGCTGGGTACTAATTCGGCCAATCGACCACAAGATTCATCAGAAGAAAGAGCAAAAAGTATTTTTGCAAAAATGGATGAAAATGGAGATGGAAATTTGACACAAGGTAAGAACGTGTTTGAATGAAATCACATATCAAATGATAGTACCTAGTATACATGTGTTATGTTTTATTTTTAGATTTTTTCCTCTAGTATATTTCTTACCCTAATTTTATGTTTTATTGCATTTCTTTTACATATTTTGAGATATGGATTTTACATAACTTTTTTTGAATGTCTTCGAGATAAATATCTGTATTTTATACTTCTAATGTAATGTAGTGTATTACACTAGTAGAAGTTGATATTTTTGATATATGAATACAGATATCTAACTGTATCATTATTTATTTGTATTTGTATTTTCAGAGGAATTCCTTAAAGGGTGCTTACAAGATGAGGAATTAAGCAAAATGCTTGCCCCTGGAACGTAGGAATACAATCATTAGGATAGAAAAACAAAAACCAAAATCAAGTCATTATCTAAGAATGACTTTCCCCTGTACATAAAAAATATACATTAAACGTCTACCTAAACTTTTGGATGGGTCGAGGCATCGGTTAATTTTTTTCGTGAGCTCAACACCCAAAAGGCAAACCCCAAAAAACCCCAACAAAAAAAATACCAAAACCAAAACATGAAGAAGAAACCAACCAGTCCTTGTGCTTTCACCCTAAACTATTATCATCATTAATGATTATTAAGCTAACAAAAAATAATAGTTATTACAATATATATTCATATTCGTACATACATTATATGACGTGTGTAATATACTGAGGTATAAAAGTATATTATGTGCATTATTACGAACCAGATTTTTATCGCTTGACTACGTCTATACACATATTCTAAATTCTAAAAAAAAACATAACAAAGATCTACGAATCCATTTCTATCTCTATCATCTCTTTTTGTTATAATAATTGTTATGTACATACATACAATATATACAATATACATACTCATATATTATACAAATATATTTTAGCTTCATTGACGTTCCATACAAACAGGATAATACATAATAGTAATAGTTATTGTTACTATACGTATAAATGATATTCGAATTTCGAATTGAATATATATTATACATAATCATTATTGTGTGTATGTATGAGCATTGAACATATTGCATTTAAGATAAGCTCTAATTAATACATTCCACTGTTGTACATTGCAAGAAAAAATTCATCATGTAATGCCTGTCAAAGCCTACCATTTACCATTGCACCTTTTCCAGTAAAAAAAAAAAAAATAATATATTTACAAAAAAATGGATGACAAAGCTAGGGTAATTTATGTAGACTTTAGTTGGATTTGGATACGTATAATAATAATAATAGTTTGTCGAGTTGATAACTTTGCTGTTGCAAAAGTTGATAGGAATAATTTGGCCACTTTCTCTCTCTTTTTTCCATAGAATCATGCTGGGTTGATTTATGTATGGTTCTACATTCTACACATTTTAGCACATGACATATGTACAAACACTGCATTTAGTATATAATGTTGTCATTTTATAGTACATAAGATCTCTCGCAAAGTAAAAACCACCTTGTTATATGTATAGCTCGTATAGAATATGGTTGTAGTTTAAACGAATTTTTGGGCGGAAGCTATTTTTATTTTTTGAAGGCATAATCAGCACTTAATAAGTGAAAATGACTTATTGTATTGATTCTTGACAAAGGTCATAATAGAAATCCTACAGTATAACAATCAACCAGAAAATAAGGAAAAATCAAACTGCAGATTCATGTATGTGTTACAAATTACAAATATTTTTTTATTCAATTTATATTATACTACAAAAAACTGCCAGAATATTTTATAAAGATCAGAAATCAGAACCAATAATAATTTCTTGACATCACAATCTTACATAGGGCAAGTAATTTTTCATTGATTTTTGCAAATTTAGTTTTTAACTCTTAACGTTTTTCAAACACTTTGTAGAGAAATTAGAAAAGATGGGTGACGAAAAGGTTTTTTTTACAACTTTTTATGTATCGTGGATCAAATGTTCAAAAATGTTGTCAATATCCATAAGTATTTACAGTTTTTCATGAGTCCAAAATCCAAAAAGCATTAGAAACACAGTATAATTGTACGGTTGCTTCCTAAGACGATCTAAACGCCTAATGATAATACAATTGCAATATTTACTTACAAGTCAGATTTGCACTTGTAAGCTCGTTTAATCTTTTCCCTAGATAATTACTTACAGTCGTGTGGCATACATAAACTATTAAAGTGTTGGAATCAAACGTTATTGATTCACAGATAGTTTTAATGTTTCAAGCCACTGTCAAAAGAACAATTTCCTCTCTATAAATAACATACATACATGTACAAACATTTCCAAACTTAAAAAAAAGTAACCTGATCGTTGTTGTTCACCCTACTGATTACTGATAAAAAAATGTGTCATGAGTCGTGGCACATTTTATCACCTTATGATGATAGTTGCCCTCTGTTTGTAAATATGTGTAAGTGTGCAATATGCAATAATGGTATGGCACAAACCTGCCTTTTCTTCCATGTCAAAAAAAAATGTGGAACGTAGGAAAAGGATCATTGTGCACACAGTCACACACATTTCTTATTTTGTAAAATACTTATATTAAGCTTTTAAGCCTGCTGCACAATGCTACTGTCATTATATATATCTAGAATGCATACATTATACATTATGATGGTTTGATGTCAAAAACAAGGTGTAATAATTATTATTACAAATTTAGATGTAATGTACACATTATATTATATTAAATGCGTTTACTGACATTTTATAGGAATCATTTTCTTGGTGCATACTTCTATGATAATAATAAAAATAAAGTACTGGAGAATAGGCATTTAAATGAATTTTTATAGTAGACGAGATCTCTCGCGCATGTTGTTATTTTTTCTTGGTGATTGGATTGAAAATACATCCAGAGTTACTGTTTACTGTTCAGCTACGGTTTCAGTGATTTCAGTTTGTTCTCTTTATTTTTGTTTGTTAAATTTTATTTTTTAGTATCATTCAGCATAATATTGTGCTAGAGGATAGAAACATAATTTTTGCTATCTTCATTTTGGTATTTAGGAAGAATTTCTGTACACTGTAAGTACGTACGTAGTACACAATACACAATGTACAATTTAGAGGCATACAATTGTGTACATAGGTTCGTTAGATATTTAGGATGGTGGTACTTTGTAGCAGCACACACAAAAAAAAACTTATTTATTGTAAGTATTGTTGTTGATGATGAAAATTGATATTACATCAATGAACGAAAGGAACGATATAAATCAAATCACTACTATTACAAAAAAAAACCTTTTGACCTTTGATCCATTTTATTATAGACTATAGTATAACTATGATTATTGATTGTTCTCTATCTTGTTACATAATAGTATTTATTGTTAATTAAGTTACATGACTCTACTACTGACAAGTCATGAAGAATTTGTGAAGAAAACGAAGAAGATGAAAAAAGTTATTACAGAGTCTATTCAATGTGTACCAAACCAAGACAGCTACAATATAAAGATACATGATACATAATAAAATAGACTCTTACATTTACGTTCGTTTGTGGGAATTGTGTCTTTATTCAATCATCATCCGTAGCATTGCATCTCTCATATGACTCATCATTATTATCATCATCATTATTATTATTATCCATTATCACATTGTTCAAGAATATACGCACATACACGTGTATGTGAGTATATTTGATACAATGTAAAATGAATGTTGTATGTAGATAGTCACGTGTAAGAATATTGATATAATTCATTGCAAAACTCCATATTTTTAATACAGTGTGAATATGAGTGTGCGCATTTGCTCCGAATTTTCATGTACACTGTACATTGTACAAGGAATTCGGAGAGTATGAATCTTGTGTATATGTATCGCCAGACGTTCACATTGCACAGAATCTTAAGCGTGGATTTTTGAAGTATATATTATTATATTAAACTTTCCCTCTCCACATATGTGATATGTGAGTTGATAAAAAAAGAAACAAATACACTTTTTTTTCTTTTACTCTTCTTTGTGTGAATCTTTCTAACGGTTATATTAGACTTATATCCTATACTATATTTTGTATTTTGTTCCATTGCTCTTTCATGACAATACAAAATTGTAGACAGGTTAGTTCTTCCATTAGTGGTTATATCAATCAGGTGAGTTTGTCGAGGATTTTCTCCTAGATTTTTATCCGTACTTTCTTCTTTCCATCCTCCACACGAATTGAATTGAACAGAACAGCATGTGTCCCACCACTCACAACTCACACACAATACATACGAGTTGGTTATGCTATTTGTCCCATTAACATTATCATGGAGTCCGTGCTTCATTCTTCTTCCGCCTTGTGTAACTTTGTGGATTCACTGAGAAGAAATGTAATGAAAGTGGGCCACACTTTCACTTGCTTTCTCCCTTTACGTGGTCTGGTATTTCTATTCTGGTATATATAGATGTATATATATAGATATTTTTGTCTGATTTTGCAGATGTGAAGGTAAGAAAGGCAGAAAAAAAAGAAGAAGAGTAGACGAGAGAAAAGGAAAGTAGAAAGTAGGCTGCAAGGTTTCGTTTGATTGTTAGATTTATCTGATTTTGTTGAGTCATACATCTATGTTTGTTTTTATAGATAGAAAAGGTATGTTGAAAATGTTCATCAGGCTTACTAAGGCTAACGTACAAGAATATGAACATTGAACGTGTGAGGAGGTATTTCTCTATACGTAGCTGTATGTATGTATGTCTGTGTATGCAGCATCTTTACTTTGTATTAGTAAGTACAAAAGCCTGGATATGAATAGCAGTTGTAGGAGTAAGTTAAGATAAGAAGACGTTCGATTGTAGATACATACATTCATCTAGTTATAGGTAGTAGATACGACATATCTTTGTCGGTTTCTTTGTGGACGGCATATTATGTACATTGTATATACATATGCATGTGTATTTTATGTACTTCTTTCATCTTCCCATGTATGAGCTGGGAAGAGGAAGAGAATGAGAATGAGAAACTATCTAGATCTATGTGTAATGTGTAGGTTCTTGGAAACCTTCGTGTGTATTACTTTTATGCATCTATTCACGTCTTGAAGAATAAAGTGACGCGTTATTACTGAGTGAAATGGAGAAGGAGAGATGTAAAGAGAAAGTCCCAGAACATATAAAGGAAGGAAGGAACTCAAATTCCACATTCTACTGTCTACACTACTTTGTGCACCCTACCGAACTATCACAACAAGTACGTGATTCTATCTCTAAACGAGGAATTATAAGGTAAAAAGGACTATGAATCTTTATACGGATGGAAACATACAAGTTTTATACTCTATACTATTTTAGTAGATTCCTTCTCCAGTGGTAGGTAAATACATATATAGAGACCACTCATATCTTTATACTTGGGAGAAGCAACCGTAGATTCAACAAAAAGTAGCTTGGGAATGTGTTCTATGAGGCAATAACACAATTTGATATACTCTCTTAAGTCTTTTTCCTTTTGTGGACTGTACAATGTACAACTCAAGTGTATTACGTGTAGAAATTCATCTCTTTTACTTTCTTTTTCTTTCTTCCTTCCTTTCTTTCTTTCTTTCTTTGTATTTGGGCAATGCACATTTTGATGGGAAATGGAATGGAGTAAAGTGGAGTGGAGGTGAGAGCGATTGTGAATGATGAGGAAATTATGTAACGAATAATAATTATTATTATCATTATTATTATTGCTCCTTGTACTTTTAAACATTTGTACATGTTGCACTAGGGTACTAGGGTACTTGCTATGGAATATAATATGGAAAATTTAACTAGTGATTCACTTCATTTAGATATGCATGTACGTGTACATTGTACATCATGACCTGAAACTTCTTTGTAATTCCTCCTTCTTTTGAATTATTCCATTTCCTTTACAACTACAAAGACAAAAGATCTTTTTCTCATTAATTATCAGAAAATTTGATTTTGAATATTTTACAACTTTTGGGAACACGGAACTGGGAACTACAGTAGAAACGTCCAAGTTGGAATAGAAAGGTTGAGAGAGCTACCTTTTAAACCTTTTAAACTTTCTTGGCTTAATTTATAAGCATTAATTTAAAGTTTGTACTTTATACGTGTCATCAAACCAACCCAGCTCCGTCTGAAGTAACTTTCATTTCCACTATTTTCTGTAAGAGCATGTACATTGCACATTGTACAAACTACAAAATACCAACACTTGAGACTTGAGTAGTAAATAGTACAATTTAATAGAGGAAATACAAGATGCAGAGAAGATTCAAAAACTAAAATTTTCTGGTCCACGGCCCTTTTGATGACTTTTTGTCTTTACTCTTTACACAAACATTTATGCACATGTACAATGCACAAGTGTTTGTTGTTGGTCTTATGTCATTCATTTAAAGACTATGGACAACTTGTGTGTGATACATTTGAAGAACATTACAACTCACTTATTTAGTAGCTACTTGTTTTGTGGTGTGTAACAATCGTTGTCTTTCTGGCCTTTGGGACTCTTGTATTCTCTTCAGAATAACTCTATCCTTTTCTTTCCTTCTTTCTGTGTCGTTCAACCTTTTCTTGAGGAGTATTCTCTCTTTCACGTTCAAGTGTTGAAAACCAGAAGAAAAGTACTCATAGAAAGAAAAAGATGAAAGACAATAATCATATAGCTACATACAGCTACAAATATGCATTATACATGTGTTTACTTAACGAGGAACATTTGTGTTTCATTTTTGTATACATAAAATACAAAATACTTCTCTCTGATACAAACACAGAGGTATTAAAAGTAGACTCCCTTTCTACCTCAAGTTTCCTCTTGTATTCATCTAGAAATATTCTCATAACCAAAAAACAGTTTGTGTATTTATTATTTTTTCAACCATTTTTCATTTTCTTCTTTCCTTCTTCCACGAGTTAGCTAGTTACGAGATGTACTAGTTAGTTGGTTTTCTGTAGTTGTAGGGAGGTTTTTTACATTTACTTGAGTAACTTTATATACACCATAAATATTTCGATTTGTGCAATTTCATTTCTTATTTATACAAGGAAAAACGTTCTCGTTTCCTACTTTTTTAGTCTGGTTGTGACTTTTGTTGATAAGTACTGTTGGGGTTTGGGTTTTGGGTAAATAGTAAATATAAATCAACTGTGTACTCGGAATTACTTTTTATTCCATATTTCTGCTGGTAGTTTACAAACTTTTTGAATAACTTTTGGAAAATGAGAGTTTGCTTTTGCTATATAATATATATTATATATACTACTGTTCAGCCGTATTTGAGTAATTCAGTTGCATTTCAATACTCATGTTTGAATTACTAGTTTTCAATGTCTGGTTTGTTTGTTGTTTTTTTTGAAACCTGGAAAGTCCACTAAATAAAAATTTTGTTTCTGAAACATAAACGTTTCTTGTTTTTGACATATTTTAATCAAATTAAATCACAATACAATATCTTTACTTATAAGTATACTTATTTACTACCCACCATTTTAGTAAAATAGGTTTAAAATGTATTTTACTCAAGTAAAAAAACATAATGTTCATTTATTATTTGTATTGAAAATTGATTCTTCTACTTGTCACATAAGATTTACGTAAGTTTATGGTCATTACTTTAACATTCGTTCAATATTCAATTGAAACATTTAAACTCAGAAAGCTTTTTGATCCTTGTCCCGGTTTCATATTACATATCACAGAAGGTCTTCCGAATTTTACTACATTGACTAACCATTAAAAAAGCTTCTACACTATCCTCCATCTCAATGTAGGTTAATTTAATGTTTACATTTCAAATACAAACATTTTATCATTTTCTTAATTATACATTTTATAAGATGTCTAATGTTTAGTACACATTGTAAATGACACAAACTACATGGAAAAATCCGGGTTTCCTCATTTTCAACTTTCTCTTGTAAAATGAGTTAGTTTAGTACCTTTGTTAACCTGTGCAGAACCTAGAATCTGTTTTCCTCGCTTTCTCAGTGTACCTTTGTAACAATACTGTAAACGTCCTTGTACAGTTCGTCATAATCCTCCTCCTCACCGTCGTAATAATAGTTCTACCTTCTTTCAGTGTGCCTATTAACCATCCAACATTCAGCACATACAGAGTTTTATTTGTTCAGACTGTGAACGCATCTCGATTCTCGATAGGTAATACAATGGTTTTTGTAAGTTTTAATGGGAATAAAGTAGATTGTACGCTGTGTGAGAGCAGTTTGGAGCTCTGTTATTTCTTTTCCTTTTACCGTTCCACAGGATTTCTGTTCTTTTCTCTACAAGTTGAGCGTACATTGTACATATTATACATTATACATGCAGACACATGTACAAATTATAAGCTTGGAGAGAGAGAGGAGAGCAGGAGTTTTCCTACTCCTGTTACATTTTGGAATTTGGATTTGGATTCGGATTCCCATTCTGCGCGTACATTGTATCTTTTCTTTGCTTTCGAAACAAGGCTGCTTTAGTTATAAAAGAGGATGTTGTAACCGTAGGTGCACAGAACAGACCAGAACAAGACAGGGTACAAGTTATCCATGCTAAAAGGACGACTAACCCAGCACAATGGAAAGAATGGGTAGTAGAATAATGAATTGCTGTTTGGACGTAGATTCGACTCCCTCACATAAACGTCGACTGGCACGTCGAGGTTGGAGGTAGTTATAAAAAGAAACCAAAGAGAAATTGAAAAGGGAAAGGAAAAGGAAGGAACGAGTGAGCAACAAAACTGTTGTTTTGAAATCCCAAAACATGTGAATATGTATGTTGTACACTGTACAGTGCAAATCGTACACATAACAACCAAATCCGGTGTCGAGTACAGTGTACAGTGATGACAAGGATGAGGAGCAAACGACGGATTTATGCAGACAGATACACACATACATATTGGGCGTTGTTTTTGTATTGTGTATTGTGAATTCTGAGGAAACGTGACAGAAATAACGCTTTGTATTCTTTGTATTCAATTTTCTAGGTTTTAGATTCTAGATACTATTAGAATTAGATTATGCTACTAATAGGACATACTGAAGAAACATGTTCAATGTACAGTGATTGAGAGTACCTGTTTGCATTTTTGTATCATTTCCAAACCATATATTTTTGTTTGTTTTCTTCTTTTCACAAGTATTATCTAGACCGGAAATCGTTTCTATAGTAAAATTGTTTGTCTTATCTTTTTCTGTTTTGTTTTTGTAGCAGGAGTATCAATAAAAAATACTATTAAAAGCCTACAGCAATTCTAGAGGAATGTAATGTCATACTATTATCATCGAGTTGTTCTACTCTAATCTAAAAAAAATGTGGGATTTAAAAAGCACTATGATTGGATTATTTTCCAAAGTGAAAGAATGATAAAGATGAAAAAAGTGTTGGGATATCAAATAATTTTTATTGATACCGTCTTTTATTTTCTCAATTAAAATATTGAGAACTATTCCTGTTGGCTTTAAATTTCTCAATCACCAAACAAAAACTCTGTAATATTTACATGATTTTTGCCTCGTGTTGGCTTTTCATTAAATTTTTATACCTTTGGGAGGTTGGCTGATGAAATATGAGAGGAAAAGAATGAGCAAACTCGAAGACTCTAGGACACCTTCAAGAAAATCCATTCACAATATGCATTACAGATTTTGGTTTGAAGTTGGCTGTAATGGAATGCAGTGGAAATTGAACGGAGGAAGAATACGAATCAAAATGAGATACTGGAAATTTTTTATCTTGCTGTATTGTGTCTTGTCTGGGTTTTCTTATTATTCGTATTCATACTACGTCTACGGAATACAGGGTACAGTGGAGTTTATAATGAGATTTCGTTCCTGAGAACCAGAAGAAAAAAAAATGAGGTGAAAGTAACATTCATTTTTTTGTGGTTCTTGGTTCTTGTTTGCTGTAGTATTCATTGTGCATCCAGATATCTGTATCTGTAATATGTATGCAAATAAACCAGCACTAGTCATACACCATGCACTAGCATTTATATACATGTACAAAGTATCTTGCTTCCATCGAATAAGTAATAAATCAATGGATTGTCGTTTAATTTATGCTGAAAACCTTATACATTCTTGCCCTTTTGTGCATGTTAGTACTGTTTGAACTTTGAAAATTGGAATCGAGAATCTAGAATCGAGAATAGTGAAAAGAGTGGAAAAGAAAACTTGGTTGAATGAATGAATGAGCGAAGGAATGAGGGAGCGAGTGAGGGACTGTAGGAAAGAATAAATGAAAGGAATCCATCTCTACAAAGTTGTATTATACTATGTATCTTACATGTTATATTATTATAGCAAGAGAGAAAGTTTTCTATTCAAACTACAAACTATGGACTACTGGTGGAAATAATTTCTTTGTGGTTTGGAAATGGAATTTGGCAAAGGTTATTCATCATGGAAAATAAAAACACATGACATGGAGCGTATAGCTTACATTGTACATTGTACATAGTACATATCCATACAAATACATATTAGGAACAAAAAGGAAGTAACGTCGTAATTGAATTTCCTTGTTGCTTGCCCAGTAATTTTCGGTTTCAACTGAGGAGAACAAGATGTGATGCACTCAGTACTAGGATTTTTGGTAGTCACTATTGACTTTGATGTCCATTGCAAACTGTGTATTGTGTATGTATGACTTTCAGCTGGTTCTGGTGCTGGTGCTGGAGCTTGTGTATTGGAACTTTGAACTTGTTAGACATTTTAAAGCTCTTTAATATCAGCCTCAAAGCTCAGCTCAGAATCAGAATCAGACTCAGAAAAGTACTAAAGTAAAACTATTCATGTTGATGTTGATGTTTTTCTTACTCATGTGTTTACTATGCTTGAGCGAGTGAAAGAGTGTAACATTTCAGATGCTAGTCTACTTTACAAGTCTACTACAGCTCCTCTCTTTTGTTTCCAAGTTTAATGTCCGATACTTTCCAATTAATTTATTTTTAATAATAATTAATATACTAGCATATTAGTACAAAGACAAAGTACAAACGTGGAAAAATGTAATAATATTGAAATCTGAGGAATTCTCTAATACATTTAAAAAGGGTAAAGGAATTTGATGGAGATGTTTGACAGCTAAATCGATATAAATTACATGTAGATAGTAGATAGCTATAGTATTTAGTATAGAGAGCTACTGGAAAGACAAGACAACTTTATACTTGATACAAATTGTACATTGACGATGCTTTCTTCATCGCGAGGATTGGACTGATGGGGATGGCCTTACATCATAATGATGTAATTCAAAATACAAAATACAAATGACAGACTACAGGGATATTATTATTCTCCAGTCCATTCCAACCTCATTATTCACTGACTCAGTCTTTTACTCTGTACCTTGTACTTTGTACAGGGTAAAATGTGTTACGCACAGAAATGACAGCAGCAAGTCTTCTGTCTTGTGATACCAAGTCCATTGTCTATTGTATTCACTTTTGTATTCTATAACTCTTTGTGATTCTGTTCTTCTGTATACATTATACATGCGTGTCTGTGCATGTGTATATGTAGAATGTAGACGTTAGTGCTGAACAGTGATTAATTAATGTGATCCTCCTGATGACGTGTTTTGAATTGGTAATTTTCTCCTTGGCGGGTGAGCATTAATTGGTTACACTCAACAGTTCAGTTTTTCATTTCGTTGTGAGGATTTAATTTGCCAGGATTTCCCTCTTTCTACTCCTGTTTCTGTTTCTGTGCCACTGTTGCTTTCTCTTTTCATTCCCTCTCACAGTTCTTTGTACATGCAACATGCACATAACATAACACTGCACATTACGTGCACTGATATTGTTATTGATATTTTGTATTTTGTATTCTGTTGCCTTGCCTTGCCTTGACTAACAGGAGCTCAACTCATTAGATTCAAGTAATAATAATAATAATAATAATGTATTCGTGGTTAACATTGAATATGCTTTGTTCTTGGAACAATGAATGAATTATTACTATGTGTATTCTAGATTCTAGATCCTAGATTCTAGAATGTAGACATGAAAAGGAGTCTGGAAAATATAAAATCTGCACTGTTGACGTTCACGTTTTCATGTGAACAGAGTCTCTGGGTGGAGGTAAAACAGAATAACATTCTACTTGCAGAAATATTTATAGAAAAAGATAAGAATGGATAAAA
The DNA here is from genome assembly GCA_019776565.1 of Sminthurinus signatus. NCBI lineage: Eukaryota > Metazoa > Arthropoda > Collembola > Symphypleona > Katiannidae > Sminthurinus > Sminthurinus signatus. The sequence continues at coordinate 24,973 of JABASP010000639.1, forward strand.
CGTTGAAAAATTCTATAATAACAAAAAAGACCTGGCACCTTTTATCTTTTGAGGTGTATTTGAAAAATAACTGATAGTTAATAGCTGATGGTCGTTACATCTTTAACCTATTTGGAATAATTTCATGGTTCACAAGAAAAAAGTTTTCTGGAGCAAATACATTTTAAACTCTCAAGTTTAAAGTAGACCTGACGGGTTTAGTTTCCATGAACCATTACACAGTGTGCACATAAGACATTACCTTTATGAACCCATTTAGTCCTTCATCCATATGTTAAAGTATTTAAACAAAAGTTGTACACTTGTGCTTGTACTTATGTTGGATTCCTACGCATTTTTCATGCTAATAACATGTTGGGTCCATCGTACATCGTACATGCTACACGGCTTTCGCCCACATGATAATCATTAGGCATATGTGGATTGTTGATATGATAGGTAGAAATATGGTTTGACCGTTTTTAGGTGAGTTGCAGTGGAACACGTTAGTAAATTTCCCATGGGAATCGCGTGTATAAAATTGAAAATTTTATTACTCGTTGGGAGGGCGGAGAAGATAAGGGACAGCACAGCGACAGAGTGAACGAAAGCATTCATTTATCTACTCTGCTTATGTAGACTTGGTTCTCGTGTTGGCTCTAATGTGCAAAAGCTATCGAGTTTAATATTTTACAATGAATTCGTTATATTATATATGTATATGTATGGGACGGCAAAATCTTCAATTACTTTACAAGTATTATTATTATACAGTCTTTAAAAACGTTCGCCTTTGAAATATTTAAAGTCGACTGTCATATTAAAAAAATATCACAATTTTACACTTTGGTCTACTTGAGCTTTTGAATGTTTTTTCTTTTGGTTTGTTTGAAGGAAGAATTGTGTTCTCTCTTAATTGGAGTTTTGTTGTTGTGACGTCTATTCTTATATTATGGTATAATAAGTCTTAGATAGGCTGGAGTCTGTACAGAAGAAGAAGAAGAAGAGCAAGAAGTCAAGGAATTACAAAAGGAGATGGGATGGTAAAAATCGTATGGTAAAAAAGGTAGACGGTGTTGAAGATTGGCAGGTACAGGTTTCGAAGTGATTTTGATGAATGCGGCAGTAGAGCGTAAAAAATCGAACTACACTTTTCGTACAGCTATAGGAAAAAACTATTATGTATGGACAAGTAGAAAGGGGGAAATAGAAGAAGAAGAAGAAGACGAAGAAGAAGGAAGCGAGAAAATGTGGTTTGAGAATAAAGGGTTTTTTTCAAATTGTTTTTTTCTCTCCTTTTCACTCTTCACTTTTGGTGTTTGGTGTTGGAACGGGATGTAAAAGCTCGAAAGAAAGAAAGAAAGGAAGGAAGGCAGAAACAAGTTAGAGGATGTGGTAAAAGTTCAAATTGGGAAGTAGTGAATACAAGTCACAAAAGTAGTAGTAGTAGTATTAGTAGTAGTGGTGGTGGTGGAAGCCTCAGGTGTGAAAATCCTGCGTGTACATTGTACAAGTCTAATGGCTTGTCTTTGTTTGTCTGTTCGGCACAAAAGTCCCTTTAGACTAAAGACACTTTTTTTGTCTTTCTCTCCGACTTCCCGTTTGTCTACTTTTCTTTGTTTGCTTCGGAGCTTGACTGGTTGCTTGGCTTGGTTGGTTGATGACGAACAAGTAGAATAAGAAGAAGAAGAAGAATAAGGAGAAGAGGTAGAAGAAAGAAACTAGGACGGATATTCATGAAAAGCGTACAACAAATACAAATACGTACATATGTATTTAGTTGCATAGTACTGGGAATATAAAAGAGACGGAGAAAGTAGAAAGTAGAAAGTAAAAAGTAAAGTTTTCAAGTTGAGAGGTTAGACCTTTGGGTAAAAGTGCAACGAGAGGTATTAAAGGGAAGAGGAACTTGTAAATACTGCCATGGCCAACATCCAACATCCAACACCCAGCATCTTCTACTACTAGTAGAAGAACTATCGTACACGGTTCATACTTTGTATAACCTTCGGCTAACCCAAAAAACCCAAGATGGTTCTGTGCTTTCATAAAGGTGAAAGAAATAAGTTTAGTTCAGTCATTACAGCTCTTTACGGAATGACTTTTTCCCCTTTTCCTTTTTTTTTCACTTTCTCCGTGGGAAAAGTTTAAGTGACGTCCTACATAGTTTGACATGTAGCATGAGCATTGAGCAGTGAGCTAGAGAAAGAGGGGGAAATGTAATCTTCTGCCTCTTCACCTTTAACTTCAATTACCGTATGAAAAAAAAGGAATGACATGTCAACATGATTCAGTCACAAACTCCATTCTTAGTTTGTAGTTATTCAAAATTCAAATGCACTTTAGTGTATCTGTACTTTGTACACGGAATAATATGGAAAATGGAAATTTTACAAATTTTGTCCTTACATTTGTCTTAACTTACTTTTCCTCTTGTCCTTGGTCCACAATTTTCCTCATTGTGTCACATTCAAACATTCATACATACGTATACGTAGGAATTGGAAGTAAAAAAAATTAGAATTTAAGGCAAGTAGGAGGATCAAGTTTATACATATTTTATTTCAAGAGAGAGAATAATGCAATCAAATTTTCCGTAGCTGAATTTCATTAAATTGGATGGGAAAGGATTGCAAAGATTCCTCTCTTTTTCGGTATCTTTGACTTTGTCTTCTTCTTCTGTGTCGCTGCCTTTGCCTTCGTCCTCGTCTTTGTCATTTGTTGTCGACCTCTCTTCTCTCCTGTTTTTTTTTTACTTTTTACTAGTTCTTTTTTCCCTTGTATCTCCTTTTCAAACTTGATCTTCTTTTATGAAACTGAACTGAATCTTATATAATCTTTGAAGATAACCTGCATAGTTTACAGTTACACAGTGCAGTGGCATGCGCATACTTGGGATTCGGAAATATAGTGTATAGTGTATGTAGTACATTGCATATTCAATCCATATTATCCTACATGTGTACATGTCTACTTTTCTCGTTTGTCGTTTGTCGTCTGTAGCTTGTAGTATATGAAAATGACAAAAAAGTACTACTTCTTGCACAGAATAGATGCATATATTATTATGTTTTTCGCCGTACCGTCCTCCATCTATCTGTATCTGTATATATCCTCTTTATGCATAGAAATAGAAAGCTACAAGTAAATTTTTTACAGTCCCAGTGCCAGCTACTGCGAGTATCTGTCTATCTATCTTTCTGCCTGTATTGTATTGTATATTTTGTAGAAGGAGTTGGAGGGAAAAAGTGTATAATATTATAAAGAAAGAATATCATGGAATTAAAAAAAAAAGTTGCTGTAGCATTTTTTCTTGCCTCGGAAAAGTTTCCTTTTCCACTACTACTACTTGTAGTGCTACTCTCTCAAGAAAGAAAGAAAGGAAAAAAACGAAGAAGAAGATGACTAGGACTAATACAAAACTTCTCTTATACTTGAGCCACATTCGCCTTCCTCAGTATTTTTTGGGTTGATTCTCATTTTAATATGCAATTTATCCTGGTGTGGCTCCACACACACATATATACTGTATACTATATACTTGACTTTACTTGGCATGACTTGGTTTGGTTGGGTTTTATTACGCCGCTTTCACTCCCAGTATCCAGTACCCAATTCCAGTACAAGTTAACATTTAGCTTATACAAATGTGTAGTAAGTAGTAAATAGTAACTCGTCTTTTGTAGACGGGCGAGTATTATACACATTATACATGGATTTTGATGTGGAGACTATAAGTAAAACCTGTAAGGTTATAAGGGCTTTGGAACGACACTTTATCAAATGCCACCAAATACTTTGAGTACAGCAAGAACCCGAGAATATCCCTGTGTATTGTGTATCCATGTAGGTTGTAGGTATAATGAAATTTATATAATATTCTACAATATTATGTACTCTTTACTGTTTTTAGATACTAAACTTGAAGGTGGAGCGTAGAAGACCGTATGCTCATAAAATGGAGAAAAGTACAGAGATGGAGGTAGATAGATAAATAGATAGATAGAACGATAGACAGATAGATGGATGGATACGGAACAGAGACAGTACATAATATTATTGTGTGTTTGTAGTTTCTAGTTTGTAGTATTTGACGAACTACTGTGTTTAGTCTATCTACACTATGTGTACTTCTAAATGTGGTTGGTTATCCACTTCACTTGATTTTGGATTCTGTATAGATTCAAGATCCTAGAATCTAGATTCTAGACTCTAGAATTTCTAGACTATTTCTACAGATACACAAAAGTGGATATGAGAGTATTTTCAGAGTAGAGAGTGGATGTGGAAGATGTAGCATCTTATTACTCCATTTTCTGCATGCACCTCGGGGAGAAGTTTTATTACTGCCTCCAGAGTATAAAATTCAAACATATACGTTATACGTGTGTAGTGTGGAGTGTGTAGGACTAGAACTGACGGACTCTTTTTTCTTTTTCCCTCCTTCATCGTACTCCTTGCTCACTTTTTTTTCTTCTCCTCTCTATTTTTCTCTGTGTCGATTTGAGTTTCGGTTTCAGCATCGGCACTGGTATTGGTATTAGTATTGGTGTCTATGTATCTATGTACTGGGTACTAGATGGGTATAAATGATTTCTTGTGTGTTCCTATGAATAGAGAGTGGAGGAAAAGAGTTCTCATGGTTTGGGATTTCTCCTCTTCTTTTTGGTTTCACGATTCTTCGATTAATTGATTCGGGCTTCTTTGGAAACTACTACTACTACACAGGCACAGTTTACGATCCATGAGTTAAATTGTACGCCGTATGGGATTTTTTTCTTCAACGCTTCTTCTTCTCCTCCTCCTTTTCCTCTTTCTCCTGCTCTTTATGTGACTGAACTGCTTATTCTTTCTCCTTCACTTTCTCTTCCCTTCACCTTTCTCTCTTACTTTCCTACTTTTAGCACTACCATTTCATGTAAGTTGTACGATGTACGTACATCGTACATATTTAGGTGGATGTGGTATGCTTGGAATAACAAAGTAATGAGAAAATGAACAAAATGAACAAGAATGTCTATGTATACAAGTATTCAAGGTATATTGTATATAGTCATACCATAAAAAACTAACCCAGTGAATTTCTATGTCTACACATTGTAAAATGGTCCTACATGTCTTGAATCATTATTCATTATGTATATGCAACATGTACAATGGGCAATGCACAATGATCTTGTGTACTCGTCCATGGAAAACAAGGAGCAAATAACCCATGTCTTGAGCTTTGAGCTCTTGAGCACTGAACGCTGGGCGAACCTTTTTTTTTATCTCTATATATACGTATATAAACCGGCGGTGTCTGGAACTTTGTGAGCTAATTTTAGACCGAAAATGAAAATTGTGAATATAATGTCATCACACAATTTATATAGTTTTTTTTAATTAACCTAATTTTTTCCCAGGGATGGCTATCATGGTTCTGTGTTTTGTGTTCTGTAAGGGATTTGATATGTGATCTATGGTTCTATGGTCTATATTATGAGAGTAGAGCAGACGAGTATTATTATGGGTTATGCTCTCATAACTTAATGACTTTCTGAATGGGATGATGCAAAAGCTTAATTTGCTCAGAGTCAGAGTCGGAGTTGGAGGAATAACAAAAGTAGGGAGTAGGCAGTAGGCATTTTCCTTTTTTCATAGTAATAAGAATAATGATACTGATGATAATAATAGTAGTAGTAGGTCGTGAATGGATGCATATATAATATATGTGATAGCTTTGTGTTTTGTGTTCAGGATCAAAGGGAATGCTTAAATCTTAGTGTTATCGTCGTCTTTTGAATGAAGCCTTTTAGTTTTGGCTTCCCCAGTTCCCTTCATCATCATCATTATGTGGTAAAAGCTCAAGGTAGAGCTTAATTCGAGTGTTAATAATATATGATACATAATGTGTGCATAATAAGTATAGCGTGTAACGACGCATGTATGTTCATCTTTGGAAAAGATATGATGTAACCTTAGAATTTAAAAGAGATTTGTACTAAGAATTTCCTGGCTTTGAACTACTCATGGCTCTTTTTTTACAGTTTATGTACAACTTATATTATAAATTATAATGAAAATAATGATATGAAAAATAATTAGAATCGGATTGTTGTGGAAATTGAAAATTGAACATTGAAAATAAAACTAGGGAATATTATGATATCTTTAGATTTAATAATACTTTTGTGAAGTGCAGATGATGATTCTTTTTGGAAGGTTTTAGTGGAAAGTGGAAAGGAGAAAGTTCATGGGGGGAAATATTGATGATTCAAATACATGTCATTTAATGCTCATGTTTCACCGCCACGTGGATGTAGAATGTAGAATGTAAAATCTGTGCAGTGTGCACATGTAAGATGCAAATTTGTGGATTCATGTTGAATGCGTTTGCTTTTGTAGATGGTAGGTTGTAGATTGTAGCTAGTAGATTGTAGACACAGATCCAGACACCGCGACAATGTATAGATGTAGATAAAGATTGTTCTTTGAGTGATAGTTCTTTTTCATGTGGGAACGGAGTTTGAGGGCAGAATTGAAATTTGCGAATGTGGAAGGGAAAGCTTTTGTCTCGTTCCTCTAATGAACTTTATAGTGCAACTCCGTGTTTCCTGTCTCTCCCTCTCTCTCTTTCTCGTTCTCGTTCTCTTTTACTTCAAGTTCCACTTTCTCCTTTTATATTCTTCCTTCGTTTGTTCGTTCTTCTTGGTGTTGTTCTAGTTGTTCTGAACAGTTAACTGCGAACCGTTCTCAGCCTCGTCTGCATTTGACTTTGGTGGTGATTTTACCAAGAACTAGAAATTGCATTTTACGTATTTCTCAGTATTTGACGTACTTTTGACTTTCACTTTAACACTAACGTCGTATTCAGCTCACACTTTGTTGTGTTCCTTGCATTCTCTTTCTTTCTCTCTCTCTCTCTCTCCTGCCATAAACATTCACATGTCTAAAACGTATGAAAATTCAAAGGATATTACATTAACTAGTATAATGTACATTGGGCATGTACGAATATAAATTTACGTTTAGGACTATACAAAATCAAGCAAACAGCTATTCAAGTTTTTAGGTACAAGTACATGTGAAAGTGAGAGATCTTTATTAAGAATGAAAGGGCATATTCATGTAGTTGATTGAGAAGTGAGAAGTCGAGGCTATATGTACAATGTACATTGTACATTGTACATTTTAAATATGTCAAACACACTATTCAACCGGTTGGATTGGTTTGATTTGTATTGAATATTTAATATTAAATGCATCTATGTGTATTGCTTCTACCCACCAGATCTCACAAGTGGCTGTTGTTGTTCCATGAACGACAAATATTTTTCAATGTGAAATGAATGCTCAAACATTTATCTGTCTGTGTATAGTGTGTACTATGTAGGATGCACGACGAAGGCATAGCAGACCCAATTTTCATTCTTGTAATTCTTGGTGAAAATAAGAGATTCTCTAAGCTAGTGTGTAGCTGAGTGTGGCCAGGAAAGATAAGATAAGAAACAAAGGCTGCTCTCTCTAAACTCTAAACTCCAAGCTCCAAACAGTGGAATTAACTATGATATGGTATTTAGGCACATAAACAAACATATCACTAGGAATCATTCCTTTCTGTCTCCCAGAATACTGGCTGTATCACAAATAGAATGTACAATGTACAATATCGATGCATTTATAACTACTATATTTTGTACCTGTACTTTGTGGAATTCAGGTATCCTCTCGTATTTCACGTTCCCAGTTTCCAGGTTCACCTCACAACTGACAACCTTCCTCATAACATTATGTATTATGTATTATATACCGCACTTTGAAATTTTATCTGTTTACACTTGAAAACTCGCGGTTAGTTTGTGTTCAACTTGTGTGATTGTGTTTGTTGTTTAGTAATAGGAAAAATCTCTGTCTTTTGTCATCTTCCTTTTCATTCCAGTGAAACTAGAAGCTATCATGCTACTACAGGCCGTTTAGATGAGTATTTTGATGGATTATACATCTCTATTTTATGTTCTATTATCCTACAATTTAATTGTCCACTCAGTTGTACAGAATGTAGAAATTAGAAACCTCACAATTATATTATGATGCATATTATGAGTTTCCTGAAGTTTACAAGGTAAAAAGTACAAAGTAGAAGCGTTCGATGAGTTTAATTATTTTACTTGGATATTTTATAATATTTCCCAGCTGGCTTGGTTTTGGAAGAGGAGAGAGGAACTTGCATTCACACTACAGAATACAGGCGATGCAGACTGTACAATTTACAATGTACAAAGTACAGTAGCCATTAATTGCTCGAAACAAGTAACATGTAGTATGTGTAGTTTGCATATTCATCAAAGTGTCATAGTAATTACAAAACTTTAATTGAATTCCATGAAAATGCACACTTTCTCTCCTCAAATATCAAATATTTATGTAAGTAATTTATGAGTAAGGAAAGTATCGTAGAGGGAGAAGCCTGGTCGAGTTTTGGTTGGAAGAAACATGGACGGAGCATGTAAAATTGATGATGATGATGAGAACAGCGAACAGTAGTACAGTAGAACAGTGTACAAAAGTAGTAGTCGTCGTAGTTATTACTTGAGTAAATGAATGAATGAATGAACGAACGACTGAATGAAGAATGGATTTGAGTGTAAGATGAATTCAAGAAAGTAAAGTTGGGAAACAAATAATAATGCTTACACTATTCATACAATTCATTTTATATGAATCTATCTAAGGCATTTGCTGGCATCATGACTCATGGCTTCTTCAACTAGACTTGGAGTTGAGTTTAGACAAAGAGGAAGGCACAAGGAACATCACTTTTTGATAATGTATAATGTATAATGTGGTAGTAAATGAACAGGAAAGAGGAAATGAAAGGAACAGGGGAAGGAAAGCGCAGGAGGCAGAACGTTGAATGTAGAATGTATAATGTATTTGTATAGAAGAAGACGAGGTTCACTGAGTGAGTTTCACTACACTGTGAATATCTTATATTACTTCAGTATTCAAAATAAAGGAGACTTTAGAGTTTACAGTCTACAGTCTGCAGTATTTTCAGTTGAGAAAGTACAGACAGAGTAGAACCAAGAAAGATGATTGAGGAAAAGAGTAGAAAATGAGGTCGACTTTCACAGAACTAGATGTTCCAGAACATCCACATTGTCACAAAATGTCACATGGTTTACTGTAAACTAAGTCTATTTATTAGCCAGAGAATAATAATAATTATTATTATTAGTATTATTATGACTATAATAATGATAATGATATGGCTATGGATGGAGGAGTCAATAACTAGAAGGGAGTTAAAAAATATATAAAAGTTACATGTAAAGAACAAAAAACATGAGAAATGAAAGAAAAGTTCACAGTAGTACTATTATTATTAATTTTTTTTATCTTTATACTTTCTACGTATTCTATATTGAAATAATAATAATGTAAAAATTACGAGATACTTTTAAGAAGTAGGAACAAAAGAGTAAATACATTTTGAATGGAAAGTCATGCGTTTACTTATATTCGTATACACACCAAAACTTTCACCATGAATCCTGTAAAGTTAAATACTGCTGTCTTCTGTCGTTTGTCGTACCACAAACTATATGTTTTATGTACTCATATAAGTGTGTTTAGTGCCTAATTTCTACATGTGTATATTATGTCTATGTCTAGTTTAGTACTTGGAGTGAGGAGAACTGTGCATAAATAATAATAAATATGTGAATAGGATTGAACGTTGAACATCATCCTCTGACACACATATTTTTTTCTCTTTTTTTCTTCTCTGTCCTTTGTGATACAATCCTCTATTGTAATGAGCATAGATGTCGTCATTAAATTTCAAACAGGATCCTTCATTCTTTGTGCAGTGTACAATGTATACATAGTAAATAGTACAGAGACAGTAGACACTAGACGCTATGCAGCACATGTAACTCTTCTTGCTTTTTTTTTCTGTACAATTTTCTTTCAATTATAAATAACGACTGCTTCTGTTTTACTACTACTTCTACTACTATGGCTTGGCCTGAGACTGAAGCTCAAGTTAAAATTGAGACTTGTTTTATTGCCACTATTATTTTATTCCTCCGTTATTCGTCTCTGTCTAGTGACTCCAGGAAATGTAATATTGTCGCTATACTTTATGTATTGCTTTTCAACTGTACTTCTTGTTACTGTTGCTACTGGATACGGGATACTGCGAAATGATTTCAAATTTTAATATTTTTTGTCTCAAGACTTTCTCCACTTCAATTTTCCCGTGTGTCTAAATTTAAAATTTAATAGAATATAAAGGAAAAAATTCAGTTGAACTCGCAGAGTAGGAGAAAATATTTCAAAAAGAAAATTATATGGGAATTCATTTAACGTCGTTACATGTTCTCAGTTCTCAGTGACCTTTGTGCACAAAACAAATTTTTGTGATGAATATTGGAATATTTGGACTGTCGTGTCTTGTGTCTAGTGTCTTGCGTCCTTCAAAAACTCACTTGTTCTTTTTCTTTGTTGACCACAGTCTAAAAGATCAAGAAACAGTCGAATACGAATAGGAATCCATACTGTTGTTTAAATATTCAGTATATTTCTTGTCCAAGGAGAATGGAAAAGGACCTTATGAATTTTCTGCTGTTTGACAGGGCCAAAGCTAAAAGCTAAAATTCAGAAGCCCATTAAAAATGAAACAAACGTTTTCTCACTCATTCCAAAAATTGGTCCTGGAAAATTTAACTTCAAAGTAGGAATTAGATAGAAAATACAAAATACAAAATAACCAGAACATGGAAGAGTAAAACAGGGTGAGAGTGAATGTGAATGACCTTAATTTAGAAAGGAAAAGGACTGTGTCCTTTTGTGTAGAAATTATGTCTACTGTCCACAGAAAGAATGACAAGGAAATGTATAGAGATTTCAGAGTTCCAGTTCATAAAGGCGCTGGAGAAGATAAGGAATTTGGCATGATGTATTTGCTTGTAGTTTTCTTTGCGTGTTCGTGGCCTTGTCCTCTTGCCTTCGTCATACTGCGTAATCATAGGCATTTCTATTAGTTTCGAATGGACAACCCAGTGTACGAATAATAGAGTACCACAAATAGAACAAGTCTTGACAAACTTGAGGCAGCATCCGAAAGAGAGAGAGAGAGAAAGCCACAAACTACACCTTCTCTCGCTTCTCTTTTCCTTTCTGTCTTCCTTTCTCTCTTTCCTATCTATTACATTGTTCTATGTTGTGTAAACAGAATGGATCTTCAATGGTTGTGTGAACATGGGAAAGGAGCAAGAGGAGAGGAGGACTGCCAATGAGAAGGAGGAGAGACAGAGAGAGTCAGGGCTGAAGTAGCAAGAATAGAGAACGTGCTAAATAATGCATGTATAAATGAAAACAATGACATTTCCCAGTTGCTATCCCAACTTTTGCTCCGAATATACCCAGACTTTACACTGTAGAATCTAGAGTATAGATTTTAGAGTCAAACTTTAATAGAAACTGTAGATTGATATGAAAATGAGAAACAGACCAATACAACGAACAACAAGAGAAATATAGACAAAGTTCTATGGGTCAAATTCTGCGTACTTTTAACTGTATCTGTAAGTTCTGAGAACTTTATTTTGCTTTTATTTTGTTAAAAATATATAAACGTCAAGAATCAAGAGTAAAGAAGTGTTTCTGATTTTTTTTTGGGGTTTTGCAGTAAAATAAATATAGTTGAGTTTTAATATTTTCACAATTTGTATACACAAATGATTAATGTATCTCATATCTCATGTATTTGAACACATTTCCAAAGTTGTTTGTGCATGTATTCATGATTTCTGTGGAGCAAGTACATGGTGAATAACCTATGCATTTTCGAGGTATCTAATAATCAGTTGTACAAGCATGTGGAAAATTATCAAGTGGAGTTTGAAAGCTGAAAGCATCCAGGATCCACATAATATTATACATATAACATAGATCACTATGGTGTTTCATAATGGTTTTCTACCATTCATTCCTCTGCGTAACATTGTACAATGTACACTGTACACACATTGAATTTGGTATGCATCATGTACCCTGATTTTCCTGTTGTGTAAAATTTTCATTTTCATTTTCAAAATCCTAAAGATACTCTAAATAAATATTATTTTAGAGATTGTTTAGAGAGCATGAAATCAATAGTTGGTATGATACGGGGGGCCATTAAGTGGTTCCCATGGTTAGAAATGTATGGTGTGTTATGTGTGTTATGGATTATTCGTTATGCGTTATTCGTTATGATGCCAGATCTACTATAGTCTGTCTTCTGTACTCTGTACTCTCTGGTTTGTAGTCAAAGTATGTGTGTAGTGTGTTCATGGGAAAACCAGTTGCAGGTTGAGTTCCAGTTCCAGTTCATCAATATCAATAAAGTAGTAATAACAGAGCAGAGGTGGAAGGCGTCTATGACATCTATGTACTCGGTACACAGTACGGAGGATACAAAAGGTCCCTTGTATATGAAGCGTATGAATTCTAAAATTGAATTTACAAGTGATTTACCGTTATGATGTATAATGTATAATATGAATGGATACCAGAGACTAGAGACATGGTGAATATGAAAATATAGTGTGCTCCAAGGAAATTTTAGATTTCTATGTACTCATGTGTGACTACTGTCTACTGTCGACCATCTACCATTTCAAGTCTCTGGTCTCTAGACTGTAAACTGTAGACAGTAGATCTTCATGTACACACATTTGTTACATTCATATCAACATGCATTATACAAAGACGGATGCATATTTGAGACAGAGTACTTAAATACTATACGTGCAGCTCAAAAGTAGGGAGCGAAGCTCCCTCGTGAAAGTTCTGTAAATATGAGAGTACTTTTTCAAAGAAGTCTGATATCAGAATGATTATTCTGGAGATTTTAAAACGGGGTATTTTCACTTAAAAAATATATGAAAAAGAACAAAAGTGTTAAAGATTGAATTTGGATTAAAGATTAAAGTAATAATGAGTGATTTCACGAAATGAGATTTCATTGTTGACTAAACTTGAAAGAGCTTGAAACTTTGCCCCCTGTCCTTGTGCTTGTACATTGAACAGTGTATAGTCGCTTAAAAATTTTTACACGCTCTTACATAGAGTCTCATTGTCAGTACTAATTGCACAAATACTAGAAATTAATGCACATTCATGTGTAGGAAACTCAACACTAATATTCTGACTAATGTGAATGGGAACCATATAAATATGTCATAACAATGAGAATGCTCCATTTTGTTGCACTCTTTATGAGACTCCTTTGGTTCTTTGGTAGTTCATACTTTATACAATACCCTTTAGACTCTGCATGAATTCCGACATGAACTCAAGTATAATGTATCTATAATAATGTGCACATATATGCATACAGGCAGACACCACACGTCCCCCTCTTTACTTTTAAGTAATTACGTTCAAGTGTATTAACTATAATTATTTGAAGGGAAGCGGAGTCATAATGTGTCCAATAAAGACGCCCCCTTGGGATCTTTGAATGTCATTAACCACCGCATAAATATCACTAATAGTTGAACAGTTAAGTGTCTGTAATCGCAGTCATTTACATAACTTACACGTTTCGTCAGCCCAGTCTTTTCTATTCTAGATTCTAGACTCACTTCTCATAATGTGCTTGATATTGGTTATATATTTTTTATACTACTGAATTCTGTGGTGGTTTTTAACCTTGTAAAAAACGGGGGAGTATTAGTAGTCGTAGTTCTAGTAGTACCGCTTTTCCTTTTTCCTTTTTTTTCTTTTTTCTAGATTTAAATATCATAATCTTGTGGTAGATGGTAGATAGCAGATAGGAATCATGTATTCATATCCAAGTTTTTGGAAATGTACCACCAACCGTCACAATGCTCCTCCTCCTACACACTATTCTACCGTTCCTGTATAATGTATAATAATAATAATTTCCATATTGAAATTTATCCGGTATCCGGTGTAAATCTGTGCAAATAGTGGATTTCAAAATCTATGAGTCTCCAGTCTACCTTTTATATTATATGTTGTATGTTATGTGTACAGTGTACGGGGAGATAGGCGGCGATACGGTATAATCTGATCTGATATGATATGATATGATGATATGACACAATACGATTTATGATTCTAGAGGGAGAAATGGGGAAGAGCACAGTGCTCAAAATATACTGCAGACTCTATGCTGGAGACTGGAGACGATAATGTTCGTAGAAGTAAGTAGACAGTGGCATGGAAAAAAGAGAGATGTAGGATGTACCATGTACAATGTACAGTTTGTACGATTACAGGGAAATCGATTCCAGTTACGGCGGTTTCCCATGTACCTTGTCTACTCCATACTCCATACTCCTCTAGTTGTATATCCTGTATTGTGCAGAGTGAAAGGGAAGAAAGGTAGGAAGAAAGAAAGAAAGTCTGGTGAATCTGCAATATCTATATGAAATACATGTTTACATATATATTATATGTGAGCATTGAGCATTGAGCATGGAACATGTACCTCGTCTATGTGGGGGAATAGTAGGTAATGTAAATGGATTGAAGATTCTCTAGTGATGGAGAGAAAGAGAGAGAAATGGAGAAAGGGAAGGAGGATGGGTAAAAGGCTTTGCTGTTTCTAGGTGACACAACCTCTTTCTCTATTTCTCTTTTGCTCTCTCTCTTTCTCTCTTTGGCTCTTGTCCTCTGCCGTATTTCTGCTTCTGTTCCAGTGTATACGTGTATATTTGTGTGTGTATTGGATATTGTACAGTGTAGTTTAGTTTTTCCATTTGCCTCGTGTGAGATGCTGGAGTTTAGATGTATACTGTATAGTTTAGAATCTAGAATCTAGAATCTAGAGTTTAGAGTTTCGGTTCTACTGTAGGATTTAGTGACTGGGATGAAGACTCAGGTGGTGAATACTTGTGTCGTGTGTCGTGTGTCGGGTGTAGGTGTGTTTCAGAGTCACGGACATGTGCTGCTCTAGGCTTTGACTCGGTTTGGTTTGGTTTGGTTTAGTTTGGTTTAGTTTTGCTAATACTGTTGCTCCTTTCCTCTCCCTATCTTTCTTTCCACTTTCCTCCTTTCGTTTTGGAAAGTGGTATCTGTTGTCTGTGACCTGTTTGACTGTACCACTGTACCAATGTACCATGTTTCTTTGGTGTATTATTTTGGGTACATCTTGCATCGTATCGTATCCTATCGTATTATATTATACTGTGTTGTCTTGCTTTTGTTGTGTTGTATGGCACTGGGTAAATAATACATACTTAATGTTCCGTTCAAGTACCGCGTTCCCAGTCTCTCCAGTCTCTCGTTTCTAGTTTGTAGTTTCTAGGCTTGTCTTACATGGAGAATGAAATCGACTTTATGGCTTTTCATATAGAAGTCACAGACAGATAGTTCGATAGA
The DNA here is from genome assembly GCA_019776565.1 of Sminthurinus signatus. Taxonomy (NCBI): domain Eukaryota; kingdom Metazoa; phylum Arthropoda; class Collembola; order Symphypleona; family Katiannidae; genus Sminthurinus; species Sminthurinus signatus. The sequence continues at coordinate 40,336 of JABASP010000639.1, forward strand.
TGGATGGATGGATGGTTGGTTGGTTGAATAGACGTTAGATTCGGTTAGAACGTAGTACTCTGGTTGGTTTGGTTTGGTTTTCCAGTTGGGATTTTTGTTCTTTGTATAAAAGTAGTCAAGTTGAAGAGAGAGTTTTTTTTTTGGATATTTGAGATGAAATTTAAAATATTGGATATTGTGGTAGAAAGAGGTTGACTTACTTACTTGGCTATTGAATTCTTGTGTAGTATGTAGTATGTAGATTGTAGATGTGTATAAAATATATTTTTTCTACTTTTATTTCCTTCTATCTAGTATCTAGTATATAGCTTCTAACATCCAACATTCAACCGATGGATGTTCAATGTGCAATGCTCAATGTTCAGTTTACTGTTACTGTTACTTTTACAGTTCCTCCAAGTCACGTTGATAACGTATAACATTCGTGGGCTGAAGTACCAATTTGGTACGTGCATCTATTTTTGTACTGTAAAGTGTACAGTGTACAATGTACAATGTACATGCAGCTTCCACCTTCTATCTTCTATCTACTATCTACACCATTAAAAGCTACATGTATTATAAATCCTAAAGTGTGGATTGTGGATTGTACCCTGTGCCTACATAATTTATTTTATAGGAATGTACTATACACTATACATTGTACATGTGTATCCATGTCTTTTTTTTACTACATGTATAAAATGATGAGCATGTGATGGTTCCTACTTTGTATTCGTACCTATGGAAATTTACACTACAAAGAGAAGAAGAATATATATGAAAAGGATGGAAAGGAAGAAGCAAAAGTAGAAGCAGAACAAGAACAAGTACAAGAAGAGAAAACCAAGAACCAAGAGGTTCCATTTTTTTGGTGTATTGAAAAGACTTTTTTTTCCATTTCTCTTCCCATATAATGTCATTCTTATTCTGACGAGGGTATGGCAGCTTCTAAATGTCTCTATGTGATGTCTCTCCTCTTTTGACTTGTACTGTATAAGTATAATATATTTTATTCTATAAATTCAGTGTATTATATATTATATATATCTATGCATGTAGTTGTGGCGTTACAAAAATTTTCCTCACAAGCTTCAACTTCAACTTTGACTTGACTTGAGACTTGACTGTAGAGTAAAGAGGACTGTGACCTTTTCTATATACATGAGTCTTTTGCCTGTGCACGAGAACGAGAGAGAGACAGAGAGAAATAGAAATGAGAGAGAAATGGAAGAGGGAGAAAAGAGAAAGTGGAAAGTGGAAAATGGAAAAGGAAGGAAAAGAGTTGAATACAGAATATGAAATGAATGCCAGGGAAGAAAGATCAAGCATCAAGCCCAGAAGTCGCTTCACCGTTGGATTGTATTTGAATTGAATGCCATGCTATGAATTGATGGGAAAGACACTTGGATTCTAGATTCCAGTACATAGTACATGGTATAATATATTTCACTACTTGACTCGGTGTGTGGCCTGATTTTTCTACATACATTCTTTCAAAGGTTGAACAACGTACTTTTTATTCTTCTACTCATCCGCCTCTTCATTTTCCATGTCTCTCTCTCCCTCTCTCTCTCTCTCTCTCTCTCTCTCTCTCTCTCTCTCTCTCTCTCTCTCTCTGTAGGGTATACTAAGTATATTTTGTACGTGTACTGATATTTTACTATTGCCATTACATACACGCAGAAAGGAAAGGAAAAGGTTTCCTAATAGATGACTCGACAAGAGAAATGTAATAAGAGAACATTTACAGAGGTTTCGTCCTCTTCTTCCTCTGTCTTGTTCATGCATGTTTGCTATTTGCTATTTGTACTGTTGTGACTGTGAACTGTTGGCTGTTGACGTTTAATAGCAAATAACCCACTTGAACCACATTTCTACATGCATACTTGATTTTTGTTTACCCGTTTTAATGATTCCATGTTGTTGGACGTAATGTCCTCACGAACCCACTTTACGATCTTTTCCAATTCAGTCGCAATTCCAAAATTCAACTTGCTCCGTCTTTCCTTTCAGTCACTATTTTTCTGTCTGTCTTTATTTCAACTTTTACAGTTTCCTCTCTTTGTACGTGGATCTTTTTTAACGGGTTTGTGCCCAAAGTCCCTACCTTTTTTTTACAGTTGTGGCTTTTCCATAGTATTTATTTTGATTTTATTTGTCATTCTTCTACGTAGATGTATGGATATTTGGATATTTTGTACTTAAATTGTTCCGTCTCACTGACTCTAATACCATGTCTATTGTAATTTGGGGTATTGTGTTGAGTTGAGTTTTGGGTTCGTTTGGTTTGATTCCTATTTTTATTGTTATTTTTGTTTTGTTTTTTTTTATGTTCATGTTTATGCAAACACATTGTTCTACATTCTAGCTTCTGGATTCTAGAGAAAAAACTCTGACTCGTTTACAAAGTTTCTAAAAGGTTTCTAATTTCCATCCGTATACCCTCAGTATTAAAAGTCAGGCAGTGAAATCGGGGGTAATCTGTTTTTATCTTCATCGCTTAGTTTATAAAGTCGGAAACAGGAAATATGTGAGTATAAACGCGTATGTCTGTATTTTTATGTAATATAAATATCCCTTTAGTGTGGACTGTACATGTGTATTTTATTCCGTATAAAGTTGTTCTGTACAATAATATAAAGTTATTCTGTACAATAATATATTATTTAAGATGAAAATGAAAATATGGAATCTGTCGTGAGTCAAATTCTGTAGTGTGTTAGGCATGTTTGTGGTTACTATAGAAAGGAAAAGAGGAGGAAAATACTCATAAGAAAATGGATCCTCTACACTCTACACATGTATATATTCCGCATAGTTACATTTCCAGGAACACTAAACACTAAACTAAATCCATATGCCACCGGAAAAGTTTGGGTTTGCAAATGTACAAAACCTATGTTTGTATTTTCTGTGTATACATATGACATTGTGACATAGTTATAATGCAAGGTACAAGTGTAGAGTATAGAACATGTAAGATGCCATACACCGCATAGTCTATCCACTATCCAGTATCCAGGTTTTACATGCATCGTTCAAAGAATAGTAATCAAGTCAACATTCTAACATTCTATTCTACATTCTACATTCTGAATCTTTCCTCCATCAAAAAGTTGAGAAAGTTGTCCAATGTGGTGCTGGGAGAAAGATGACTTTTTCCGTTTCTGTTACCTCGAAAAAGCGGTGACATTTATGACAGAGATAGATTTGTACATTGTACAGCATACAGAGTACCAAATACATACATTGGGTTGTGTAAGTACTTTATTCTCGTTCCTTTTCCGTGCTCACAACTTGAAATTTAAGAGCAAGTTTGGGGTCGTCATAGACCACAGAAACAGGAATATGTAGAATGTAGAATATATTACAAATGTATAAAATAGAGATATATGCATATATTTCTTGTGTATTTGAGGCATGATGAATGATGTATGCAAATTGTAAATGTGTTTAGTCTATTAACAACTTGAAACTAACAAGTTGTGCAATGCTGGATGGATTTTTAAAATTCCTGAAACATCCCTTCCGTAAAAACTAAAGTCTTCAATTTCAAATAAAAAATTGTTGTTACATTTTAAAGTTTTTTTGATGATTATCTGTACTTTGATCGTTTGAACTTGAATTTGAACTTGAATTTATATTCAAGGTATTTGACTTGACTATTTTCAATCTTGACTTGTAAAAGAGATTTAATTTTCTTTGATGAATTTTAATATGTATATCGCATATATTTAAGTAGTTTTGATTCTGAAATTGGAATTCTTTCAGAATATGAAGGAAAGGATAAGTTATTCTAAACATCCACGTTGAATTTCCGATTTAGCATCATCCAAGTAATATTTTGCTTTAAAAGTATATACGTTGGGACAAGAAGTGATTTTTGCTTTCAAAAGAAAATCTAGGTTCTGCTCATAACATATTTTTTAGCGTCAATATTCTTTGATTGTCTAATGTAAAATTTAAACTGAGAAAAGTAACATTTTTGTCTCTTTTTTGATGTATTTGTAGGATTTTGTACTTGTACCTTTTTTTTAGCATTTCCTCTCAAAGCTTAAAACTCAAAACTCAAAAAAGTGTGATACTTTTGTATTCATTTATTCATATGTATTCATGTATTCATCAGTTCATGATATGCATTGTGAAAAGACTTGTTTCTTTCTTTCTTTTTTTTTGCTTTCAATGTGTGATTCTCCATAGTGTTTGTTTTTTCTCTTTCACATTCTCGCTTTTTTTAAAAAAAAAAAAAAAGAAAGAAAGAAAAAGCTCTAGTAAAATAAAAAAAACAACAAAGAGCCTGAATTCTGATATAAAACCCTTTCTTCTCTTTTCTCTGGAGAGAAAATGGGAAAAAAAGGTGAGAGTCGGTCATGCCTTTTCATTCAAGGCAGAATGCAGAGGAAAGGCAAACATAAGACAATGTAGAAAGTAGAATGTAGAATGCTTCTGAAAGAAATTGTAAAATGTAAGGGTATCGTAAGAGGATTGTCATTTTGTTGATGGTGCAGGTGCTTTTCGGCTACTGCTGATTCTGACGACAAGGCAAATGTGTGCATAGTATCTAGTGTCTAGTATCTTCTATCTTCTATAATACATACACCTACTCAGACCAAGGAGCCGAGGATGTTAGGATAACCAGGAGAAAATGAAAGGAATAAGAGCAATAAGAAAACAGAGAGAGAGAGAGAGAGAGAGAGAGAGAGAGAGAATGACGACAAGAAGAAAAGGTGCTCCAGAGAATCACACTTGTGAAAAGGAGAGTAAAGAGATAAAGTGTACATTGTACATTCTACACTGTACATTGTACATAGTAATATAGTGAAAGAGAATGGGAGAGTGGAAAGACACAAAGTAGTATCTACATTTGTAGAGAGGTAGCTGAAAGTCGACAGTCGAAAGTCGAAAATAGGGAACGAAAAGGCTGTGCTGTGCCTTGTGTGTGTGTGTGTGTTTGTGTGTGTGAGTTGATAGGGAAAGTAGATGGAGACGTTGTAAACTACATCGTAATTACATCCCTGAAGACCACGTTGCTTTTCCTTTAATATTATCACAAGGTTCTCAGTTGACTCTTCTCATGCACATT
>JABASP010000640.1:0-45326 GCA_019776565.1 Sminthurinus signatus
AGAAATTATTTTGTGTAGGGCTTTTCGATACGATATTGATATGGAAATATAACATGCAAATATCGTTTTTTTCGATATATCGATATTTACATGTTATATCTCCATAACAAATATCGTATCGAAAAGCCCTAATTTTGTGATAGTAAATTATAAATTATGACATGTTAAAACTGTGCGTTCTGAGAAAAAAATCATAAAGACCTTTTTATTCAAATTCATGAGTGCAAAATGTTTTCATAGCTCACACTCAGCTTTTGTACCTTTATTTATTTTTCAAATAAAAATGGTACAGAATTAACTGCTTATTTACAGGGTACTTCACAAATGTATTCATACTGGTTACTTTCTCCACACTCGCCAGTACTTTTGGCGCATTCACATATGTTGGTTGAATCCCAGTTTGAACATTCTGTTTGTATACAACACCGGCAAAGGTTGCCATTATAATCAGGATCTGCTTGATTGCATTCTTCTGGGCATACTGCTTCCATACAGCCGTTCATTTGTGACGAACAATTTTGAGTAGCGGCATCTTGACACATTGCATCTGAAAATAAAAAAAGATTACATAGAAAGGACCGGCATTGCTTTGACACGTCTTTTTTTTACAGTTATTTGATTTTCAAAATAGTACTTGTAGGTTGTGATTTTAATTACCATCAGCTTCAGGTGTAGACCCTTCCGTTTCTACTTTGTACAATTGAAATACTTTTTTCCATTCCTCGCTAGCCTTTTTGACCCCTAAAAAGTGAAAACAATGAATATGACATTAGAACATGCTAGAACAGAAATCAGTTGATTACGTCTACATATGCATGAAACATGAACAGGCATCAAAAATTAACCCTTATATTAAAGTGGTTTTTGGGATATTTAAAGTTTTAAAGTTTTGGGATATTTCTATTTGCTTACCGTTTGATTTTGGTGCCTCCTTTTGTGCCTTTACAGTCTGAAGAAAGTTTATCCATTCCTTGCTTCCCAATCCAGCTGGTTTGAAATTAAAACAATGCATATAATATTAGGACATGCGGGGAAAAATTAGCTGAGTATGTCTTCATAATCATGGTACAGGACGGTAACTCGTGTATTATTTGCCCTAGTTAAATTCTAGTTTTTCAAGTGTTGTGCGAACCCTACAATACATAGCGTGAAAAGACTTTGACCAGAATATCGAGTGCTTTTAGTGACATTACATTGACACTAAAGTTCTAGAAATTCTAATAAAAATTGTGCGGAAATGACAATGTAGCACTAGAAAGTATTAACGGTAAGTTTAAATTTTCTCTAAAAATTGTACATGTTGGTTTTTTATGAAAGATAAAGTAAAATATAAATGAAGTAAAGAATCCCTAGTTTGTACTGTTTTGTATCGCATAAAAAAACAATGCTTTGAATCTCGAAGGAAAGCTGATTACAACAGTTACTAAATAGTTACGGCATAAAAATGTAAAAAACTTGTTTAAAATTTAGTACCTGCTTTACAATACTCATAATATTCTGCACAAGATGGGTCGGGTTCCATGCAGTCACACAATGTGCCGCATTCAGGGTTGAATGGGCTTACGTCAGCCATACAATCCGTGTATGCAGCGTTACATGTGGCATCAAAAGCATCCCCACATTCAGCTAAAACTAAAGAAAATAAGAGACCAAGAACGTCACTAAATCGGTTGAAACTAAACTCCATCTTAGGATTTGAGGTTTATAATTAGTGAAAGGCTGCAAAAAGTAATGCTTCTTAAATTCATATCAAAGAGCATTCTTACCTCCAGTATCCCTTGCTGAAGAATCGGGAGCCCCCGAAACCAGGGCAGCAAAGGCAGCTACAAGCACCAAACCAAGACTGATGGACTTCATGTTGCTGAGCTAGTGGGTAGATTTATTTCAACTGTGTAGAACTAAGGTCACTCGGTAAAAAAGCTATTTTAAAAAGTGGTTATTAGAATTTTAGGATTTTTTGGTAGGAAATTTTATTTCAAAGTAGTGTTTATAAGTGTGTTGTTCTAAGGTTAGTTGTCAAACGACTGATGCTTCCACTGAAAAACCAGTGGCCTTATATACTGCAGAAACTCGAAACTGTTTAGAAGAAAGAGACAAAAAATGCTTACACATGCGGAAGCAAAACAAATCATTGTAATACAAGCTGGCAAAAGGCAATACGTATAATTGCTTTATAATGTTGTTTATTATAAGTTTATTTGCATTTCCTAGTCAAATCAGCATTTTTTAATCACATGGAAATCGCATTTTTTAGAAAAAACCAAAAAATTGTGCTGAAATATGCGGAAGAGGAGTGTTGTCGATGATAAAAATACAATAATATACATTATATAAAAATAAAGCATAGTAATTCACCTGCCTCAACATATCGTAATTGTCTAGCCACCTATATAAAAATCCCTGATTATCATTATCATGGTCAATTACGACATTATAAATTAACTATGATCACTCTACTGTAGCTGTGAGCCCTATCTCTTATCATGCATTTGGGATTGAAGTGTTTGGTATCTATCTAGTTATGTAGTTTATATGCATACACCACAATGTCAATGAAGATTATAAAAAAGCTTTCATATAAAAATTACTCAAACTGATAACTGATTAGCAATATTGAACAATAAACAAAAACAAATTGCTAGTTCAATATAAACATATTTCAGTATTCAACATTCAAATAACAAAGTATCGCTTATCTACTTTTCACTACCGCATTTGTCAGCAAAATCTTAATAAAAATGCAATAGCCACGTAAATAACATGTGATAATGATATTTAGATATTATTATACAATACAACCTTTTACAATACAGTGTAAAAATTCAAGGTACATACGAGTCAACTATGATAATAGTGATGATAATAATGAACTTTTCTCGTCTTGAATCGTACATCTTTTCTTCTTTTGACTCCTTTGATACCTGAACCAGGAGAACTTTTTCTACATGCTCTTTACATGTTATGAGAAAACATTACACCAAAATATCTCTATGTAGTATGAGGTATGATGTCAATGAAAATGACACGTGTGACATAATTAAGATTCCAAGAGCTTATCAAGAGACTAAAATAAGCATCACGTCTGATGTATGATGTATGTCACAACTGTTTACTAGTTTCCTTGGTGTCCAGAGTACATCTTCTTATTATTACACAGAATTATAATCTGTTATGAAACTGAAATGATGATTTAATTGGAATCCAATGTCCAATGTTCAATGTGACTCCAATTACCGTCCAGTTTTATCCGCTCTCTTTAGCTCTCTGACAACAGCATACTTCCTTTCTTCTTCCTTATTTTTCTTGTTCTTACTTTGTATACTTTGTACACTTGGTATTTCCATCCACATAATACAAACACTTACCACAAGCTCAAACGTGGTTGACGCCGTCTTCTCATCTCCCTTAATAGATGTTAGTTGTTTTCTCTTTTTGTTTGTATTTGTTATTTTGGTCATTCCCCGTGTGGCTCAACTTCCAACTACCGACATACCAACCACTTTTACTCGTCTTGCGTCAATGCCTACAGTATACTCTTATGTCTATATCTATATCTATTTAGACGGTATATTCTTGTAGTACATATACCGTCTTTGGGGACGGGAAATACTTGAATAGGAAAAGTGTGTGTGTGCAAATGAGCTGATGAACACTGCAAACATTCAACACAACAAAACAAGAAACGCATCAACGACCACAACTGTACGAAGAAGAAGAAAGAAGAAGAACGAAGAACGAAGAGTTAACAGGAAAATGAAAGTAAAGACGACAAGACAACGAAGAAGAAGAAGGAAAAACGAAAGCAACCAAAGACGGAGGCGAAGACGAAGACGAGGAGATGAGACTAAAAAGTTTGCTTCCAACTAATCCTTTTAACTTTCATTCCAAAAAGACGTCTTGACGTCTAGAATCCAGAATCCAGAATCTCTAGGAAAAATCCAATCGTAAATGGTATTTCCTCTTTTCTTGAACCGATCCTATTCCTTTCACTTTACCAACTCTCTATCTATCTATACTCTATACACATTTGCACACTGCACACTGCACACAGTATTTTCTACATACATAAATGTACACAAAATACACAAAATATCCAGCATGTGTAGTTGTAGTTGTCTAGACACTAGACACACAAGACACACAACAAATGTTAAGCATCCATCCTAAACCGAGTTAAGTTTAGTTAGAGCTCAAGTTCCACGCTCAAACGACTGTGGAATAAAAGAGGAGAACACTGGAGTGATATCTGCAAACCCAAGCCCAAACTCCAAACGCCAAATAGATAGATAGATATAGTAATAAGAAATAACAAATCTTCAAACTCTTGTAGAAAACAGAAGAAGAAGAAGAAGCAGTAGAGCAGTAGCATTTAGTTGTAGTTGTAGTCCCAGTTCCACAGCCTTCAAACTTCAAATATACGGAACACAGGAAGAATTTAGATCGACATGGACCCACACAAACACAGTATACACACACGCATCAAGAAAACCAGAATGAAAAAGAACTAGAACTAGAAACCAAGAAATCCCTTTATTCTTTATCTATATGTATAGCTCGTGGATACAAATAACAGTTGTGAAAGTTAAGTTAGCTGTACTCTGACAATTATTTTTGATACCATCATACTTACCGTTTCTCAATCGCTCCTGCTTTTTCTCCACTCACCAAGTAGCAAATATCAAAAGGGAGAAAACACCAAATTTCAGATTGTTGTATAGTACACAATACATGTGGATTGTATTGTTGAGTATGTATAGTGTATAGTTGGTATGGCTTGACTCGGCTAAGCTCGGCTTGGTTTAACTTGGGTTGGCTTGGCTGGAAACCTTTTAGTAATTTATAAATTATATACAAGTCTCCATGTACTATTATTACTTTTCCAAAAACGACTAGAATCCAGAATCTAGAATCCAGAATCCAGAGAAGCAAGAGTAAGAGCCGGAGTAGGATTTTATTCTTCCTCTTCCTCCCACCGACGCACGTTCCGGCTTATGAATTTTTTTGAAAAAATGAAATAGCTCAGCAACGTATGAGTAAAGAGTAAGGGAGCATGGAGGAGCAGGCGGGTGCATACATCACGCTTGTATGGCCCATACATGTCTATTCCTAGTTTACGTCTTTTTTCCGAATTCCGAACCTTGTAAATCCAAACATCCAAACAGAAACCGAAAATTCCGTATTTTTGTATCCATGTTTTATCCCAGTAGTTTATATTTTATATTATAGGGAAAAATTTGAAAAGTAAAAGAAAGCTACGGAAGAAGTAGAGTCCACCAATGTTTAAAACAAAATTCTCAATCCCTTGTACAGAAAAAGTACTTACATTAAAATTGAAGATTGAAGATTGTAGATGTTGAAGATGACTGAAGAAGAGAGGACATATATATTATGCATACTGCATACGTAATTCCGCTTTGAAAGAAACCTATCACCAGTAATCACGAAAATTCGTCGTCTGTCCTCATTCCTCTCATTTCCATTTCACGTATTCATTATTCATATCTCATTTCACTTGCAATTATTTATCAAGTGGAATAAAAAGGATAGGAAATTTCGTAAAGCTTCACTTCAAATTCAGCCTCAACTTTAAATTTGACTTTGACTTCAACTTGCAAATTATAAATGTCAAAAATGTAGTAATGCACAAGTACTCCGTTTGGACTCGTTTCCTTTTTATTGGGAAAGTTGAAGTCATAATCCATAATTTACAGTTCTGAGAATTCTGAGGATTCTAGATGTAGATGTAGTCCAATTCTATAATCCTAATGCTAACGCCCATGCTAATATATTCATCCCACGTAAAATAATAATACCGTCAATTAGCTACCTGATTAAGAAATTCAGCCGAATGAGAAGGCGGACTGGCCCACAAATTGAGTCATTTCCACCACTGTTTTTGCACAGATTTCTCTTAATGTTGAATCTTACTCTTTATAATTTTGACTTTTCTCTCTCTCTCTCTCTCTATCTGAAACTGGAACTCGAACTGTAGCAAGAGTTCTCAGTGACTTTTCCATGGAAAATTGTGACAGAGATTAAAATTAAATATAGCAAAGCACAGTACTGGGAAGTTTTGGCCTTTGGTGGCATTTTGGATAAATCCGAATCCGGATCCTGGTTTAACCTTAGCTCACCTTAACAAGAAGCTTTGTAAAATTGAAGAAGGCGGTTGCGGCAGTACTTCAAATTTTACACTGTATATTTCTATTTTTTGAAACCTTTTTGACAAACTCTAATGAGTTTCAAAAAACAATTAATTAATTCCAATCCCAATTCTAGGCAGAACCATTGTAATTTATAATTTATAATCATCTCTAATTATTAAAACTTTAATACCTAAGATCAATGGAGAGAGTCTAAAGTTTACAAGGTTTACTGTGTAATGAATATTTTAGCTCCAGCTCACCAGGAAAATTAGGAATGCTAGAGAAATTTCGTCATCCCTGTTTTATATTTAATGCATTCTGTAGAATATAATATTATTTATACAGTACATCGCGTGTCTTGTGTATTTGTATTTTAATTATAAGAGTGTGATTTTGCGGTTAAATCTGAGGACGGAATGACTTCAACTTTGAATCACTCTGAATTTCGGAATTTCGAGACAATATTAAGTCAGTCACTACTCACTATCCAGAAGATAGAAGATGAAAATCTCGGACAAAATCCCTATTTATACTTTGATTCTTAGATGTGCTACGTTACATATTTCTGAGCTCTGAATAGAATAGAATTTTCATATATTCGTATATTTATTTGTATCGGTGGAGAGAAATTATACGATATAGAAAAGAAGGGACAGAAATAGAGAACAAGGGCTTGCAATATTTTATTCTACACCACAAGTAAAAAGACCAAGTACAAGTACAAAGTACAAGTAAAAGTACAACTAAAGACAGACTAGAGAATAGAGACTGGAGACTTTATGTACAACTTGGAGCTATCTGTAAAAGAGAAACTTTTCCTCATAAAATAGTTGTTAATCGGTTTCCACATCACAAAATCGGAACAACTCCTCTTTCTCCGAATAACTTTACGCATTTGAAATAAAATGAACGGAAAAGCGTTTTACTTTCAGACTCCACTTTCTTTAGCCTAGAATCTAAAATGTAGAATATGAAATCTGTATCCAAATTCTAGATTCTAGATTCTGGACCAAACTAAATGATGACTATTGCATAACAGATATCTCGAGTATCCAGTACTCAGTGTACACATGATGATCTGCACACTCTCTTACTTTTTCATACCTCTCTTGAATCTAGAATCTAAAATCTAGAATGTAGAATATAGGACGTCGGATGTCGGAGGAACAAGTAACTACTACATATTTTGGTAATAAATATTTAAAACTTGTACAAATGGTGACTGTACAAGAAATTTTATCACAAAGAAACGGAAAATACTTGTACGGAATATCAAAAAGTATCAAAAAGTCTGACTATTAAAATGTCCATTGTATCCTGTACATTTTGTATCTATATGTAAAGAAGATGCTCTTTTTGTGGTTGAGCTGTGACTATGATTATGACGACGGCTAAGAAAAAGAAATATAAATTGAATATAAAAAGGAAAAAGAAAAAGAACAGTGGTTAGACTTTAAGCATTCAGCATTAATACATCTGTATCTTTTCCCTTATTTCATCACTCTGTAGCCAAACTCAGAAACAAAACCCAGCGTCATCACGCAAAGCACAAGATAAAAATGCCACTTTTTTGGTTATTCATTTCCTTTGGAGGTTCTGTGGCGCGGAGTTGGAAAGCTGGAGAGCTGAAGAGGAAATGATAGATAAGGAATAAAGCGGAGATGCGGTGAATGCTGAATGCTGAATGGAGAATGGAGAATGCAAAAGGGGACTTTAAGAATAATCAAGGCCAGTGATGATTTTATGCATTTTAAACACTCTGACTTCTTTTATTATAAACCAAGTTGAGCAGAAGACAAAATATCTTTAGTCATATGGCTTAAAAAACTATAGCTTGTGCATTTTATATTGTATTCACAATCAGTTAATGTTGTTACGCATCATTGAAATAATCCTACTCCACTTTCTACTTTCCTTTCTCTACTTTGAAGATGGATGGTCAAACAGTATTTTGAAACAAGAGAAATATTTCACCCAATTTTCTGGCTAAAATCTCCCAAAAGGTTTAAAAGGTCTTCTTCATACAAGTACAATGCAGAAAGTCCAAAGTACAAGTTCCAGATTAATGTTGTTCGATCTTCTTCTTTTCTTTTTGTCTGTCCGTCTGTTTCCAGTATCCCGTATATGGTGGAAAATTGCAAGCCTCTACTTCTCTACTTAAGCTTCACTTTATCATCCGCCATATCAAGATATATGTATACTACATACATGTTTGTAAGGGACAGAACTCAGATATACTGTAACACAGTAATTTTGGTACAATACCTTTCTTTGATATATCAAAATTTTGTTTTAGGTTCCACTTCCACTTTGACTTCAGCTTCGGCTTCGGCTTCGGTTTGTCTTTGATATAGAGTTGGCGTTGGCTTTGGCTTTGGCGTGGCCTGGATTACATCTTTGGATTCGGATTTGGATTTTGGATTCGGATCGATGTGAACGTGAAAGCTGCATGTCATTTAAGACGGGCACTTAAGCCAAAGGTGTCAAATTCAATGAAATTGAAATCTTTCTTGACATATTTCACATACACACATCCGCACTTTCAGTTTTCACACATCCACATCCACCTCTAAACACACACGCCCAAATACTCAAATACTCAAAGTCATTCCTTTTATCTTTCATCTCATATCTAATATCTCATATCTAAAGCCACGTTTCAAAGCTATATCTAATATCTAATATCCATCCAAGTAAAATCTACTGGTATTATATTGTGTACAAAATACATGTGTAACTGGTACTGGGCTACTTATAAAATTACGCTTGTTAAAATAGCTAACTAACGCTAATACTAGCACATGAACATGACTGGAAACGGAAAGGTTCAAAGTTCAACAAAGGGCAAATAACCTGGATTCTGGATGTCGGATATCCGTGGAATTGATGCAAAAAGTAATGGAAAAAATTGAACTTACAGGCATAATTAAGAAGCTTTTTATACAAGCATTTTAGGCAATTTTATTAAAATGTGCATACTGAATAAATTTTACATTTGAAGATGTTGAGAAGTTAAGAGTTGAGTGGTTAATAAATAATTATGGGAAAGGATGATGTAAATTAACCTTATTTAAACCAATAGGTCGGTTTCTTCTTCTTCCTTTGAGGCAGTAATAACTAACAACTTATAAATGGTAAATGATAGCCTTATTCATGATTCATGATGGAGTCAATTCAATCAGGAAACTCTTAGCACACATGTTAAAGTTGAGCCGAATGACGAACGCATGTAAAATGTGCAGTGTGCAGTGTACGTGTAGTGATTGACGAGGAGATTGAAGGAATTTTCCAATTATGTTTGATTCTGATTTCATAAGAACATGAGACATGAGGAAAGTTGAATAGTTGAATGATTGACATGCGTTTCCGAACCCTAGTACTACTCTGCTAGTATGTAATATACTTCTAGGTTAGGATTTAGGAGTAGGACTAGGACACACATGGCACGATTCAAACTATAATATGAAATCTACATCTCAAATACCCACTCCACTCTTTCTACATCTACAATCTACAGTCTACAGTCTAGAGAAGCGTATTAAGAATTATGTATAAAGTATAAATATTTGTGAAAACATACGAATATCATATGTACGAGTGTAATATGTAATGAGAAGGATTGTATTGGAGCTTGTACGCTTGTAGTTCAGTTTGGTTCATGGATCTTTCTGGTTGTGATCGTCACTTGATTTGACTGTGACTTTAACTTTACTTTTCCCCGACATTCTCGATTCTAGATTCTGAGGCTCCACGCTCTGTGCTCCAGCTGGTGCTCTTGTCTACAGTCTACAGTCTGCATCTCATATCTCTTGTCTTATCCCTTCTCTATTTGCCTCTCCTTCTCTTTCTCTGTACATATCTGTAAAATGTGAAATTTGACTCAGTTGAATTGAATTGAATTCGGCAACCACGTTTCAAGCCGACAGTTGTAGTTGGATGTTTGGATGTTGGATGAATGCGTGAACTGCCATATCTTTCCCCGTCCTCACTTCCTTCTTTATCAAACTCCAAGCTTCAAGCTTGAAATTTCAAGCTTCAAGTTCAGCAAAGTTCAGCTCAACTATCAACGCTCAACACAAAATTTCATGCGTCTACCTTTTTGTCAACAACTAGAAACTAGAAACTAGAGAACGGAATTTAAATTTACGGCTCACACACCGCTACTCCCTCTCTCTCTTATTCTTCTTCTTTTTCTTCTTCCTCTTTAGCCCCGTCTGACTCCCTCGTTACTAGTTACTCCTTACCCCTTGCTCTTCAGTAATGTGCCGAAGAAAGGGAAAAAAATTACAACTAGAATATCCGACAAAAATATTTTTTGTTCATTTTCAAGCTTTAAAATTTAAAACTCTGTGAGAATGTTAAACTTGTCATCTACTTCTTTAACCCTCTATCTAGAAACTAGAAGTTTTTATGAGTCTAAAAAAGGCAAAAAAATGCAAAAACAAACACCCACAGAACAGAAACCACAGTTTGTATAGTTTTTCATAAAGTCTGAAATCGAAGCAAGTTTTACTTGAAATAAATAAAATAGTGGAACTGGAAGTTGTATGGAATATGGAAGGTCGTGTGCTGTAGCATGTGAGCTCTGTATTTTGTGCTTAAATCACTGGCATCGGCATCGGCATCAACATCGGCATCGGAGATCGGAGTGAACACATGTTTGTGGATTTGTAGAACAACATTCATTACGGTTAGCAAATTGTATGACAAGCTGCCAAAGACGTTAATATGTGTGTAAACCACGGGCAGGGACAAGAGAAGTGGAGAGTGGAGAGTTGGGAGTAGGATATTTGTAGTAGTATTAGGATTTGGATTTGGAGTTTAAACATGTCACCATACTGCAGGGATTTGATTATTCATAATCCCAAATTTTCCACGAGTCCATAAACTACAATTTCATGTATGTATGTAGTATGTAGTAAGTAAGAAGTAGTCAAAATGTGCCATGCTTGCTTACACTTCTTATGACACGTGCGCGTGTACGCTTACTTATGTGTATTGACAGAATTAGAGAAAATCTCTTAGTTTACAGGAGTTTAGATTTTTTTTTCAATTTCCTTGGATTGCTCCAATCTTTCTGTTTACCTATGCAAAATGCACAATACTAAAGCTAATTATTTTAATTTATATTAAAATATTTTTAGCTTTTAGATACTTGTGTATGAATTTTTGTGTTATATTTAATACTGGTTTGGAGGGAAATTTAATAAATGTACTGAATACATACTTATTGTTAGCTTTTAGTTGTGAATTTTGACTGCATAGTTTAGTATGAAGAAGAATTTTAGAAAAAGAGAAAAAAAGTTGGGACGCAAGAACAGGGTAAAATTTTACAGATACTTTTACAATATTAGATATGAGAGCGTCTGCTTATTTTCTTTTTATTTTAGATTGGAAAAGACGGGGATGAAGTCAGCTCGTAAATTATGCTTGATATACCAATCGGGAGGAAAACTTACATATGTAATAAGAAATAAGGCTCCTGCTCTTTTGTATTTTGTGTAATACTGATATGAGAAATGACTCGTGTTTGCATTTCCTATTTTCCCTTCTTATTTTACATCCATGTTAAAAATAAGCATGTATTATGTATTATGACCCGCGTATTGTACAAATGAACAATGGAAACGAGATTTAACTAAAACGGACAAAAAACGGACTGATGGTAATATTTTTCTACAATTGCAATTTCAAATTTGGCAGTGAGCTCGTCTTTCGTATAGTTTCGGTATGTACAAAATCTGTACTACTGTACTACAGATATAGTGAATGCTACTCTGTATATCTGTAATCTGTATTTTTCATGGTAAACTTTATCTCGTATTCCCTTTTTTTCTCATTTTCTTTGGACATGTCACACAGTGAGGCTGAAACATGGAAAGTAGTCAAAGGACTAATTTATGACAAGGAATGTGATGATGTATTGCATACTTTTATGTACAACTTTGTACTTTGTACTTTGTACATATTCCTCTTCCTGATCTCCACTAGTTTTCAGCTCCTCCTTTCATCTTTTCTTCTTCTTCTCTCTTATCATATAGAAACTGAAAGAGAAACCGAAGCTCATCCTCGACGAAGGGGTTTCAAAGCATATATTTTCAATCGTGAATATCTATCATCGGGAATCTGGAATCTAGATTCATTCAACTGAGATGTATGCACAAAATACATGTGTACTTTGCACACTATAAACTATACACTAATACTACTACTAATACGAATATGTAATATGTGTTACATAACATGTTGGGTTTTGAGTTTGCATAAGTACTGTCTTTGCAAAATGCAAATAACAAGGAAATGGGGACAACCGATCGTATAAATTTGCAATCGAGCCATGACTAATGGCCAGTCTCGATAAAAATGGTCTTTTGTCTTTTTTCCTTTTTCTTCTTCTTTTTTTGTCTTCTTTTTTCCTACTTTTTTTTCTATTTTTTCCTCTTCATTTTCACAAGGATGCAAATAACCAAACCAAAACCAAACCAAACCAGTGTACATACTTTTTTCTCTTTCTTCAAGCTACTGGCTGCTGGCTGCTGGCCTTCTACATGATTTGAAAGAATGCTTTATCTTGTGGGAAATTTTCATTCCTCATTCCAGATTCTCCAGTTTCCCATTCAACAAGGAATACGATGAAGATGAGATTTGTAATCCAAAGATTGTTACAAGAAGAAGAAAGAAAAAAAATCCCCATTCTCTTAAAATAACAGAGAGGACCGCAGGAATTTCTCCTGTGATAACATTCCGATGACAAGGAAATTTCCATGTATTATTTATCTATCTCCAGACAGATTTCTATAGATACTAGAATCTAGATTTCTAGCTCTCCTTTTCTATAGTTGTGCGACCTACTTCCCATGGGAATTACAAGTTGAATATAGAATGTAGAATCTACTTCACATCCAACATCCAGCTTCCAGAAGCCAACCGTTTTGACTAAAGGGACTTTTATCTTTTCTATTTATTTAAAGATTTTTTCAATTAAAATATTTTAGGCGCTCTGATTCAGAATTCTGGTGAAAAAAGAGGCCGGCTTCTGGTTACTGCATGACGATTGGATACTGGATAGGAATCTCCTGGAACCTTTAATATATTGCGGATTTGTCTCTGTCTCAATCTCTTTCTGTGTACTGTGCATTGTCCGTTGTGCACAACGGACAAATGTATATTAAATGCCAAAGGATCCGTCAGCATTTCTTGACTTGACTTCAATTGGCTTGGCTCTATTTTTTGGACATATCTCCACAATGCAATGTACACAAGAATTGACGACGGAAAATGATAAAATCGGCTGCTGCCACTTTTCAAAAATTTCCATTTTCATTTCCACTGGATACTGAATACACTCAAAAGTCAAACCAATACCAATACCGCAGATGGAAAATAGTAAGAGCACAGTGATGTAAACACCAGGCATAAAATCCTTTGCATGTTCAAGGGACGGAAAGATAGAAAGAGACGGGAGAGAGCGTGACTGAATCAAATCGGGAAAATGTAAAAAAGGTCACGTGTGCAGTGTGCACCGTTTGATATAGTACAGCATAAAGCTCATCTGAATCTCAAACTACAGTCAGCTTTGGTCCCATAACTTAAAAAACTTGCTCCCTTCTCTTTTCTATTTTTCTCCATTTTCTCTGTTGACTGTTGACTCTGACTGCTGTTCTACGGAAATACTTTGAAACGGAAAGTCAGGGCTCTTGATAAAGTCAGATTCAGATTCAAACTCAGACTCTGAGTCAAAATACGACAGGAGTAAAAGTCAAGAGCTTTCTATATTCTAGATACTCTGGACTATGTACATTTGCTTTTCTACCTTTTGCGTCTCGGTGATTTGAAAGCTGGGACTCCTGGCTCCTGGCAGAGAAGATAGCAAGAAGCACGTGTGTCATTCTGTTCCGCTTTAGAATTTTGAGTCATGGAAGTTTGTAGAATCATAAAAGGAGAGAAAGAGAGTACGTATTATATTTATATGTATATTTGAGCATGGGAAATGAAGAGAGTCGGGCACATGAACAACAAACGGCGATGCAAAGCAAAACCCAAAACGCAAAACCGAATTTCCGGAAATGCATTTGATTTGCAGATATGTATAAATATTATGTATATGTACACAAAAAGAGCAGACCACAACCAACAAACCAATGAACCAGCATGTGCTTGTGATTGTAATGAAATGCAACAGAGTACAAAGAACAAAGTCCCGAATCCGAATTCACCACCGTCTGTGTAATAATATCACATCACAAAGTCCAAAAGCAAATTTTAAACTAGAGTCCATTTTCTGTGTACTATTTACAGTTCCACAAAATATTTATATGCAGAACTGTAATGCGGACTTTCCAGTGTACCTTTTCCATGTACATTGTACATTGTACATATTAAAAAGAGGAGTGAGCACGGCTGTTAAATTCATCCTTGTTGACGTCGGCGGAAGATTGGTTAAAGTTACCAGAAACTGAAAACGTCATTCCTCCCGTCTCTCTCTAATCATCATCATTTATTATCCGTCCAGTGCTTCTAGATTCTAGTTTCACTTCCACATCCAGTCATGACTGCATATTCATATGAAAAGTTGCGGATTCTGTAATCTTCTCCTTTCAATTCCAACCACGCGTCAGCCATACATAATCTGATATCATATCATACCAGCAATACTAATAGTAAATAGCAAGTAGCAAGTACTACCGTCTACCGTACTTCAATTCCTGTACTACTAATATATTATGTAATATCTGTACTACTAAAATTGTACACAATTATTTTGGTGCATTTTCCCCTCTTTCGGTATCAAAAGAAAAATAGACCATACATGTTTTGCATGTATTTTTTGTATGGTGAAAAAATACTCTGACGTATTTCCGTATTTCCGTTGTAGGTGCACGTGACTTTTCCCTTTGATACTTATCCATTTTCCATGTTCCATGTTGTACTTTGAGTTTTGAGGAACTGTGGTTTTTAGTAAAATATGAAATGGCTCCTACTGTTTTCCGGAAATGAAGTAAGATTTATGGACTATGACATTTTATTTTTAAAAGGTGATGGGGAATGTGATAGGAAAATTATGAACTATGAATTATGAATAACAGCTCCTTTTCCTGAAGATAATTCAAAGATAAGATAATTCAAAGTAAAGACGTTTGACTTACAGGTTTTCTAATTACAAGGAGACAAAGCTATTTTTAAAAATACATAATATATGCATATTTTTTTAGATATTATTAATACTGTTCTCTGTTCATTAGCATTATGAACATAAAAAATCACACATAATGCTCGTGTTGCAACACTTGTGTATGACTACGTATTACGTATTTTTGATAAAATTCTGCTGACAAATGCGGTAGTTAGAATTAGATAAGCAACACTATTATAGCTGTTTATTCAATGTTAGATATTTTTATATTAGCAATCTGGTTTTGTTTGCTGTTCAAATTAATCCAAAACAAAGTAGTTGAAACTTTGTTTGCTATTTTCTATAATGACATAAATAGTATGTAATGTATGCATATAATAATTTGCATGTACTACTTTATTTGCAACTCCACGATTAGATAAACAGTCAATCTAATTTATAATAGTGATACTAGCCTCTCATGATTCATGATATTAATGTTAATAGAAAGCTTTTGTGTAAATGTCTAGTCAATTACGGTATGTAATTAAGTATGTAGGCACGCGAATTGATGAGCTTTATTTTTACCAGCCCAAATGAATCAATGCGTGCATATATTATGTAAACCTGTGATATCACTCAGCTTCCGCGTATTTCAGCAGTTTTTTTTAATTTTTCAAAAAATTATAGATTATGAATGATTAAAAATAGCTGACTAAATAGAAAATATAAAAAAGCTTGTAAAAAAGTACAATGGAGCAATTCAATCTATTGATGTTTGTCAGTTTATATTATCAACCTGTGTTAAGCTTCCGCATATGTCAGCATTTTGGGTCTTTTTATGTAAGAACTGTGGAATTTTAGCAGTATAAAAAGGCCCAGAGTTTTTGGTAGAAGCATCAGTCGTTTGACAACTAAACCTTACTACACTACAAAACTCAAAAAACTACATTAAAATCAAATTTCCTACAACAAAATCCTACAATTTCAATAAAATACAACTTACCACTTTCTACAATAATCAACTCTTTCACCGAGTGAACTTTGTTTTGTCCAGTTGACATCACCGTTTCCATTTTTCTTTCAAACATGAAGTCTATCATCCTTGTTGTGGTGCTTGGTGCCGCTTTTGCAGTTCTGGTTTCGGGGGCTCCCGAATCGTCAGTTAACTCTCAAGGTAAATACTTTTTAGTACAGGAGACTTAAGTTAAGCTTGAGAATATTTAAAAATTAAGTTACGCCATATATTTATTATTCAAAAATTTATGTTGAGAATCAGCAGTTGTTTCAAGCATTCATGATATTTTTATTGGTGATAATTGAAGGAGAGAAGACATTAGAGGATTTGGAGAATTTTTTTCAGTTATTGAAATCGAAAACGGGAGGGCCTACACCTAAAGGTAATATTGATAGTAAAGAAAATCACATTATTCAAATTATTATTTTCAAAATAGTTGTAAATTCATTACCAATCACTTATAAGTTATTTTGTCTATTTTTAGATACGTGTACTGACGCCATGACATCTCCAGCCTGTCAATCTCAAGCTACGGCGTGCATCATGTTTTGTTATGACGTTTGTGGATCGCCCTCAAATTTCGAAAACTACGATGACGTGAAATGCCCGTGTTGCATAACTCAAAAATGCAATAGCGACAGCATGATGTACTCTGCAGCCAACGTATGTAAGTGCGCCAGTAATAACCCTGACAATGGTTGTGAAAACAGTGGCTTTTACAAAGACTACTGTAACGCTCAAGGTTGTTAATCAACAGTTGGATAAAGAGCAGTCCATCAATTTAATTTGAAAAATTAATAAAGATACAAAATGTAATTATAAAAATGAACAATTGTCCAACAAAAATATTTAAAAAATATAATTTGGTGACATTTTTTCAAGTACACATGGCTTACCATATTGATAATCATAAATCATAGTTTACCAGGATGAAAAACTTTCTCCAGTTTCATGAGTCACTAATTACAGTAGTTTAATCATATTTTTGCTTCATCTAAATCTCATCCAAATGCTATACATCTTAATGCAGCCAATTAGCAACGAGGATCATTTTTGTATTTTTTTGTCATGGAGATATTTAGATCTAATCTTTCGTTTTCGGCAACTGATGACTGGGCATGGAGCATGAACTATCAAAATCCTCAGCTAAATTTCAATTTTTAATTCAAACTCATTGACACAAGCATATTCTAAAACTTTTCAAAAAATTGCCAAAGCAACTCATCTTGTATCAAAATTAAAGAAAATATAAACAATCATTTACAATACACACATTATGTACAAAATTTAGTCTCCTTTCTCCTTTTATATCTATGTAAGAAGCTGTGGCCTTTAAAACTAGGATAAGAATTCATACCTCATCTAGATAGGGTCAGCATAAGAAGAAAGTTGATACATGCATACTGTATGTCAAAATGAAAGTGTTTTTTGCTTCCTTCTTTCCTTCGTCCTTTCTCCAATGTTTTGAATCTACAGAGTACAGAGTAACATGTAAGACCTCCACATTTTGTTTCTTGCTTATGGTGAAGCTGCTTGTACTATCTACTTGTGAACGTGGATGAAGAGAGCATATAAAATGTACAATGTACAATAACGCTCACGAGTATATCCGAATAGTACAAGTGGAAGCCAAATTGGAGAGGAGAGAGTAGAGACAAAGTTCTATTTCAATGCGAGTATAGCGTATTTATGCATGTGTGTGTGTGTGTGTATGTGTATGTGTTTTGGTTCTACTTGTGTGTGTACGTCTGCTTGTGTCTTGTGCCGTGTGCCTTGTGTGTGCCTGGTAAAATTCGGAATCCGAATCCGAATCTGAAACTCAGCAGAGAGTTGGTGCCAGTGTTGGTTCGTACTTTGCTACGTTCGCTCCTTCTTTTCGCTCCCTCACAGGCGACGTGGTGTCACTATTCACTAGTTCAACTACTACTTGGAATTTTTCAGAGTTTCGTGTTTGCCGTGTTCCCTTTTCAGCAGTGTGGATCGGCTTTGGTGCATTCTGTTTGTGGCTCATTTTTCTCTAAAAAAAAGTTACATTTTAGCTTCTTCTGAGCTGACAAAGCTAAAGAAGAACACAGCAAATAGTTTCCAAAAGCTTAAAGTGCAAGAAAAAATTCTCCATGCTACATTTTTTAAAACAAGAAAACCAGAGTTAAATTTTGAATTCATTTTATTTTGATTCCAAAATAGTGCATACTTTTTTCATTTTTCTCGGATATTCTAAGCAAATTGAGCAAGAAACAGATTTTTCAAAGTGTGTAAAACTGTGCTATTGTAAAATCTTAAAATAAAAAAACTGCGGCATGAAACTGCATCTTCTAAATAAAGAAATTTGCAGAAAACAACAAAACAAGCAAAAGTGACTTTCATTTTCAATTTCATCACAATTTTATTCCTATGAGCACAAAAACCAGAGAACTTGGATATTTATTTTGTGAAATAAGAAAGCAAAATAGCAGGAATTTAAACTAAAAATTAATCGTACATCCTTGTGAAATTTTCGGGTTGTTGAATTTTTATGAAAATTGTTTGTTGTGTATTTTTAATCAGACAACCGGTGACAGTTTCTATTTTCTTTCCGTTCAGTTTTTAACACAGTTCAAATTTCTGAATACACTACTATAGTAAAAACCTATACAAAAATACGTAATTATTGTGCGTAATGCCAGTGTTAAAGTGAACGTTCAGAAAAAATCGTCGTGATTTTTTTATCATCTGGAAAAACTGAAAAACAAGTTTGACAAGTGACGAGTGAAATTTTAACGTTCGCTTTAACCTCTTGAACTTGACTATCTGCAAAATATCCTTTTTCATTGTAATTTGACAAAAGTGATAAAGTGCTAAGAAATTGAACCAGAAAATTTAAAAAAGTCTTTACTCATCATCAACATTAAAATAAAAATGTGTGGATCCAGTTTGTAAAAATTCACTCACTTTGTTTAAAGCATTCCATTTTTATCCGTGTTTAGTATTGTGAATTGTGATTCTGGGGAAAACTGAAAATGGGATATGAAAAGAGGAAAGATATCAGTGACAATGAAATTCACAGTCAATAACTAAAAATAATCGGTGGCTTTGTCCTTTGTCATCTTTTCCTTCTTTTGTCTCTTTAATTAGAACGATTTTCCCAAGACAAAGAAAAAAGTTTTTGGGGAGGTTCAATCGTTTCTCGTTTTCATTCTGTGCTTCTTGTCCCATCTACTTTTTGTCAGTTCGTCATTACGTGTGTTTATAGTGCGTACAACTTACAAGGTACAAGTTCTCAGCTCTTGAAATTGGAATTTTGGAATTGGATTCAAGGAAAAAGTTGAAAGGCGGCATCGATTAGAACAAAGAGTGAAATAATAATAATAATAATACTGATAAGAAAAAGAAGAAGAGTGCAAGTTGAATCTTCAGCTTCAATTCTCGAGTTAAAACTAAAGTTGTTCTTGGTGTTATACTAGAGCATATCATTCTGTGGGACTTTGAGTTTTGGAGTTTTGGAGTTGGAGTTGTTGAGATCGGGAGTACACGGAGCACTAGATACAAACTACATCTTCTTCTGCTTCTACAGTGAGCCAAGAAGGAGTGTGGAGTGAGTTGTCGGGTTTTACGGAGGAATTAAAGGATGTTTCATTAATGGATGCTCAGTTCAATTTGAAATCACTTTTCTTCTCCCTTCAAATACAGTCATTGCTAAGCCGGCTTCGGAAATTGTGCCTGACTCCTTCCTTCCGCTCCAAAAGTGTTTGTTGTACTCTTGTCTTCGTTTCTATCTTAGTTTGTGTCTCTGCTTCTGCTTCTGTCTCTTATTCTGACTCGGAGAATCTTAAAACTTGAAATATAGGAGAGTTGAAAATCTTGGTTTTAGACGGTAAAGCTCCCGTATTATTCCACAAAGGAAAAGTGAAGGTGAAGGTGAATCCTTTTATATAGTTTGACAAAACCTCTTTCTTCACTCCTTTGGGTACTTTACTCTACTCTACAATTTTGTACTGTGTACTGAACTGTCCTACTCTTTCCCTACTTCTTCCTGATTCTGTTCCCAAAATTTGAGCTCAAACTGGAATTGTAATTCTACTTTTACTTCTAATTCTAATTTGTAGAGACGGAATTCAGAGAAAGTGTTCAAATCTACTTAAATATCTACAATCTACAACTACATCATACAAGCTGAAATATCCCAGTTCACTTTCAACTCCAACTTTTTTCTCAGTATCAACATCTACAGTCTGGAGTCTCCAACTTTCCAGTATTTTCCAGAATTATCATCATCAATTATCAAATTGTATTAAAATCAAAATCAAAATCAAGCTCTACAGTCTACAGTCTCAAGAAAAGTGAATATTTTGTGAATATGACTTGAACGTTTCTTGTGAAATCCCCGATCCTTCGAGAATTATATGAATAAAGGTTCAAGTTTGTAACAGTCAACTTTTGAAATTGTAAATAAAATACTATATTGAAGTTCCATAGGCCTACGCTCAAAAATCAACAATCCACTGTCAATTGTCAATAATCTGTTTTGAATAAAGTGAAAGGTCTCTAGAGAATAAAAAAAGTCTCATCTATTTGTGCTTGAATTCAAATTTGAATTTAAATTGTGGGCGTTGGATTACACTGTACATTTTTGTGAAATATTTGTCCAGGATCAAGTTTAAAAAGTTTAACCCACGGAATTCCCACAGTTGAGTTGAGTTGGCTGTGATATTTACACTGTGTGTTTCATTCATATTCCATTTTCATCATATAATCATCTTGGGCTTTGGGCTTTGACCACAGCTGAATTTATTTATCCTTTACTAAATTACTCCAGTGGAGTTGAATAAAGTTGAATTAAGCTGGTGAGCCGTGGTTGTGGTTATGGTATTTTTGTTTCTTTTTAATTTTCATTTCTCGCTTCACCCACGACTTTTCATCCAAGTATAAACCAAACAGTAAACATCTACTGCACACTGTAGATCCAAAGAATTCAATTGATTTACATTCATTTGATGTTTCCTGCTCTCATGTTGTTCCAGTCATTGCAAAGTGAAGGCAATATCAACATTCAACATCAACATCAATGGAAAAGCATTGAATAAAATTGAATATACTTTAAATGTGTCTCCATTTCCATCACCATCAATTGCGAATGTGAATGTTTGTAACCCTACAACCTTCTTTACTTGTGCTAACACATACAACTTACAACGTAAATATTACACGTGAAAAATTTTAAAATTCCTGCAACAATTTTTAGTGTCATCTTCAGCATCGTTTGTTGTGTCTATTTTCTGTATAATAAAACCTGATGGAGTGATTGTGGTGATTGACCGAATTTTGAATCGGATTCCAATTCAACAGTGAAACAAAGTTAAAGTTGTCCATCATGATCAAGTCTGTTATTTTTGGGTCGGGCTCTGGCTCCGGCTCTTGTTGTAGTTCTAGCGGTAGTTCTGGCTCTAGCTCTGGATTTGGATTTAGGATGAGTCTGATGCCAAGACTCAAATTGGTCGAGCCGATATTTTTATTTGTGCTCATATCCGCCATCTCCAACTGGACACCTACAGGTGAGAATACTTTTTACTTTTTATCATAATATACTTTTAGTCAATCATACGTAATAAATATTAAGTCATGCATCCTCAACATCTCTGTCACATTTTTATCATTATCAATTTTATACGCTTGATAATTGATAAGCTACACTTGAGCTGCTTTTGCTTTTTATTAAATCCATGTCCAATTTCAAAGGCCTATAGAAAACCATGACTTTACACTACTTTTTATTCTACTTTATTATATTGTATGGTTTTAGAACTTGAAAAGATGGGCAATGGACATGTCATGACATTTCAAGGCCAATGATAAAAATATACTTGTATAAAAATTATCAAATGTTCTGTATGAACTTTATCTATAGAAGTAAAGCTTTTTATTGAATATTGAACTCCAGTTCAAATGTAAAAGGCTTAAAGACTGGAACTGAAAGTGAAACGGGTTTGTGAATTGTGTTAAACAAAATCTATTTACTATACGTATTGTAATATTATTATTGTACAGAATAGAAAACAACACAGAGTATTTGTTAGTCGTTAGTTGTTATTTGTTAGGAGTAAAAGAAAAGGAATAATTTATTGTCCGTTTCCTCATGTTTGAATAATAGGTCAGGTCTTTTGTTTGAAAATCACCCAGTTTTTCAAACAACGATTTGTGATTCGCAATTCTCAGTTGTATTTGTATTTGTATTTGTATTCGCATTTGTATTTGTATTAGTTTCTCTATTCTGTATTTAAGCATTCGCAGAAAATCTACTGTAGGTTTGGATTGAATTGATTTGGGTTAGTTTTACTTTGAGTTGGAGTTTGAGTTGGAGTTGGGTGTTTACAAAACATTTAAGATTGAGTGGAGGAAAAAGTAAACAAATGAATAGAATGGCGTGTGCAGAGTGTAGTGTGTAGAGTGTAGTGAAATGAAGAAGGAGAAACCTCAGTCACTACTCACTTGAGAGTACACATATGATTTACATCAATATTTAGTAGGACGAAAGTGTAATGTAATGTAATGTGAAGTGAGGTGAGGTGTGGTGTGGTGCAGTGTGGAATTGTATGGTTTGGTACAGGTCAATCCCACCACTATACATTATACATACACACAATGTACAATCGTCGTTAATAGTTAATTATTTACCAGGATTTATTGAGAGTGCGATGTTTGTGATGTTGAGTATCCGAAATCATGCATCGGGCACGCACCTTCACACGCTAACCACCAAACCCACCAACCAACCATTTGTAATCTCTCTGTATGCTTCAACTCTGAATTCCTAGCAAAATTTATAAAACATATGAATGCCTATTGGAAACATGAAGCAAAGAAATGAGGAGGAATTTCCTCACAATCACAAACACAGCAATAAAAGAACTGGAATAAAAGAAAAATCTCAGTCAATCTTTTTCCTCATTAATACAAAGAAGAAATCAATCATCCGTCGATTTAGATTGTATTATTTATTTATGGGAGCTGCAAAAATATTGCAGCTCGGGGGTGATTAATTAAATCCGTGCAAAATATTATAATTACCCCGTTCTACAGTGTGACTTGTGACTTATATTTTGGAAATAGCAAAGAAAATATCAACCTTACTCTAAATATAAAATAACCTGAAAGAATAGTGGAATAATAATAATAATAATAAAATTCGTCGACGTATGAGGTATGAGCTCAACATTTTCATTTCATTCAAATCCAAACGTCTCGATCTACATTCTAGATTCTACATTCTAGACGTTGAGTCAACTTATACTTACTTTTGTGTTTTCCAGGTTTTTCTAGCTACACACTACAAACTACACACTAAACATTAAACATACTGTTGAAATACAGAGGAAAACGCAGTGGAACAATATAGAATAATGCGGCAGTGGAATGAAATGGCACAAGTATAAATGTTGCAGTCAATGGAAATAGAAACTCTGAGAAATGCAATGTACAAAGTACAGTGTAGAATGTACGGTGTAGGATTAAATGGTTTGGTTTGGTAGCTCCAGTTCCAGTTCCAGTTGATAGCTCGACTTGGTAATGGACAGTGTATGTACACTATGTATATTATATGATGCTTTGTGTATTTTATATTGTGTGCACAAATACTGTATACAATACACAAACGTGGAATCAATTTTACTAAGTGAAATACAAAGGCAGGTAGATTTCCTCCTTCCAAAATTCAGACTGTCACACTCTTCTCACGTTACGCTAACACTATTCAATCTTGAATCTTGAGTATATTCCGTATTCAGTATTCAGTGTTCAGTATTATGTGGACTTGAATCTTGAATCTTGGAGCTTGGAACTATCTACTATCTACACAAAAATGGTTGTATGGATACTCAGTACTCAGTACATGTTTGTCCATCACATCCCATCTTTCCTCCTTCCTTTCTTGAAGGTAAGAAAGGGAAAGCTAAAAGCTGGATCGACATTCCCATTCCATTCACAGGACGATGTGTATATTGTATATTGTATCTTGTGTGTTGTATGTTTTGTGTGTAAGAAAACTGCACCATCTCCTCTTGTATTCCTTGGTCGTATCACTTGCTCCTCCATTCTTATGTTCTGTTGTGAGCATGCTGAGTACTGAGCTGAGTGAGTGCGAGTAGGAGTTCGAGTACATTGGAGAAGGAACCATTTTTAGATATTCTACCTCGACTAGATAAAGGAGATCCCAGCAGCTGCTTTATGACATTTTCACATCCATAAACGTAAACTGCACGGTAAATGTGTAATGTGTAATGTGTAGAGCGTACAGTGTTGTGTGTAGCATTCATGTTGGTGGTAGTTGTAGCAACGGGCAGGAGTAGTTTTATTCTGCATAGAAACTTTCCCTTTCTCCTACTTTTTCTTCCATACAAACAGGAATAGAGTCAAGTAAATGTTCCAGTTGTAGTCGAGTCGAGTAGAGTCAAGTCAAGTCACAGGCAGATATGGAAGCAAAACCAAACCAAATACAGAGTGGAGTTTTAAAGCTGAAAAGTATGAGAGAAAATACACATTAGAATAAAAAATCCGTTCTGGATCTGAATCTGAATCTGGAACTGGAACTGGTCGTTCCTCCTTCTTTCTTATTTCCATATTCTCAAGTCTCAAGTCTCGAGTTTTCATACGTGTAAAAATCTGGGATAAATTTTTGTGTATAAAAAAGGGAAATGTACATAGTACATAGAAAAATACAGGGTACAGAGACATGACATATTCATCTTTTTGACGCTGTCTCCTGTCTCCTCACTACAAGCTACAAAGTACAAAGTACACACTGCCTACTGCCTACTTTAGTGCACATAGATGACAGCTAAAGTTCTACATTCTACATTTGAGACTGTATCTGTATCTTTTACATTCTACATTCTATAAAGTATAGTCGTTGTTCGTTATTAGTATTCATTTTTTGTGTAGGAGGTGGATAAAGCCAAAAAAAAGAGAGTGAAAGTGTGAATATTCTATATCATGTTGTACTGTCCTGTATTCTCATAGCTTGCTTTGGCT
This sequence comes from Sminthurinus signatus, assembly GCA_019776565.1. Lineage (NCBI taxonomy): Eukaryota > Metazoa > Arthropoda > Collembola > Symphypleona > Katiannidae > Sminthurinus > Sminthurinus signatus. Next base: position 25,280 of record JABASP010000640.1, read on the forward strand.
TTTACTTTACTTTACTTTACTTGGTTTTGGTTTTGGGTTTTCTTGGTCGTCGGTAGTTGGTTGGACGACAATGAGAAAAATGTGACAGGAGAAAATGTCCTTTCATATGTATCAAAAATACACAAGTAAAAGTAGGCGTAAGAAGCCCTGTATAATGTACGTTATAAGCTTACGCATAGACCATGGCCAAAATCATATGGAAACTCGCAGAGTGGAACAGTAGAGCACGATGTACGATGTACGACGTACGACGTACTATTTACACTAGAATTTACATTGAAGAATTTTCATGGAATTTTCATGGAACTTTTATGTAGAAGACGGCCCAATTTTTTCCAACACCAACGGAGAAAAACGGCAAAAGTAGAGTCTAGAGTCTAAAGTCTAAAGTCAAGAGCCGAGAGCGGAGAGCTTGAAAAATCCAGAGTAGCGAAAGTTGGGAGTCTAAAGTCTAAAGTCAAGTTTGTGAAAGGTAAAAAGAAAAAGGCTGAAAGGAAAATGTGTGTGATTTTTCCATTCCATTCCATTTCGTTTCATCTTCACATTCAAAATGTACATTATACGTCTGCATTCTACATTCTGTATTCTGTATATACAATGTACATGAGTGGAATACGGATATGTAAATCTAGGGAAATGTATCAAGTGGAAATAGAATAGAAATCTCATGATGGAGAAAAAGTCATTGTCATTTTCATATTCACATAAACTTGTGTCTCCTTCTCCAGCCTTTTCCAGCCAAAGTCAAAGTCAAAGCCAGAACCAGAACCAAAACCAAAACCAGAGCCAGAGCATAGATGTGGAAATTTCTTTTATACGTACATAGATGTATGTACAATATAAAAGTCTGGCGGGCTGTAAGAGTGATTGAAATGCATTCTGCCTCTTTCTCTTATATTATATTTGTAGATACTTTGTCTCAATTCCAGTTTTCCTTTTACATGGTTCAATGTAGACAATTTCTATTTTCTATATGAATATTTTCCTCCATGATCCACGATCCACTCATGTAGATAACACTTTTTCATCTCCAATCTTGAATCTTCAATCTAGCATCTAGAATCTAGAATCTATAGTGTCTAGAGTCTAGAAGCTAGAATTGGTATCACATTCATCCATGAAAAAAGAAAGAAGAAGGATCAAGAGAAAATGAAAATCACTGAAAAGGAAAAGAAAGAAAAGAAAAAAGGAGTAAACCAAACCTCATATTTATTATTATTACTATTATTTACATACATGGTGACTTTGATTCTTGACTCTAGCTTCTAGATTTTTTTATATTCCACAGTTTATAGTTACACAGGTTTTTTGTCATATGCTCAACATTTTCATCTTTGAAAAATTTTCAAGACAAATGATTTTACTTTTACGAGTTTACCTCATTTTCAGCTCAGTTTCTTTGTCTGGAGTCTGGATTTTCCAGCCATTTCATTTTAAGATTTATTTTTGGTTTTGGTTTTACTTTTTTACTTTGAATATTCTCCAACTGTATTAAATGTATCGTATATCGTATATTGTTTTCACATGAAAAATCCCTCTTTTGTTTCCTCCTTTTCCCATCCAGCCATTTTTCTCATAAATAATCATGGGGAGGACTCGTTATTATTTAACGGAACACAAGAAAAAGAAAAGAAAGGTTGCAAAAAAAATCATCTTGTATCTTTGTTGTACTCTCCATTTGGATTTTTATTCTGTGGATCCTATTTTTCTTTGATTGCAATTTTGCGAATTTCCTTCTTCCTCTTTATATCTTTCCTTAGTTTCTGTAGGTACCTTTTGCCATTTGCCATTTGCCTTTTGTCATTTACCATTAACCATTTTCCATTTTCCATGGGAAAGATGCAGTATTAACCTACTCTTTCCTACAATAATGTATTGTATCACATTGTATCATATTGTATTATATGGAGCACCGCCGTTCTGTCAAGGGACTTGGAGAACCAGTTATCCTTGTCAGATTCTCGGGTTTTCATTACATTCCATTACTATTTTAGCTTTCTGCGTATCTATTTCTCCTCTTCGTCTTTCTCCTTCTTGCTATTTCCTCTTCATCTTTTATTTTATCTATCCATCTACTGTACTTGTTTCACAAGATGTCCCGTTTTTTGATACAAGTACAAATACAAAGACAACTAAAACTACAACTACGTCATTGCAAAAAAAGAAAAATATCTACTAGAATGAGAGTGGGAATAGTGCGCTCAAAGTATGTAGTATGGAGAATGGAGTATGGAGAATGTAGACTTTATATTAAGAGAAAGAAAAGGAGCAGGAACAACAAGAGCAGTAAATCATTCAAGCAAACTCACTTTTTGTTCATACAAGATTATACAGCAGTTATCATGGACGTATACAGATTACAGATAGCTTAGAGCTCTCAGCTCGTAGCTCGTAGGTTGTAGCACAACAGTCATAGAAATATTACTTGAGAGAGAGAGGGAAATGCACCACAACAAAAGTAGAAGCTAAACTAGAAACTAGAAAATCCACAAACTAACAAACAAACAAACAAAACTGTTCCCATCAATTGAAAAATCGAAAGAGCAACTACACAATCCACACTAGATACTAGTGTAGATAAAAGATACACTATATGAATATGTACAATGTACATGAGATGGAGAAAGTCTGTAAAATAACTTGAAATAAATAGAAAATAGAAATGTATAACAATAATAATAATAACAATGTGAAAATGTAAAAGGAAATTTTTATCATGTACAGTGAAATGGAGAAGAAAACACTTTTTCATACTCCATAATATTCTGTGTACACATTACATTTAGTTTGAAAAATAAACGGAAAAATGAATTGCATTGTGTACACTGTACTTTTTACAGTCTATAAAGTCTAGTTTCTAGAGTACACACAGCTTTGTATATTATTGTATTGTATATTTGTATTTTTGTTTGGGTTAGTAAAAAAACTATATATATTTTCTCTACCAATTTATCCTTTTCTCCTTTTCTCCATTTCTCAATGGCTGTGGCCATGAAACGGCCACTAACTCGTTCAGCCCACAAAAAATTGCTCAGTTTTTTGCACCATATATCTACAATCTACAATCTACAAAATGTACAAAATGTACAGTGTACAATAATATAGAATATAGAAAAGTATTGCTCTATACCAAAAACTAGAAAACTAGAAGTGATACGCCTCCATCCTCCATCCTCCATTTTACATGTAGACAATGTAACATGTACAAAATGTACATTGTTCATTGTTCATGTTCATGTCATTCACATACATAGAAAAGTATGTTCTTGAAATCCCATTTAGCTCACATTTGTCTTATTTTTCCTTTCCCACATCATCCCACTCCGGATATCTGAGAATCTGAGAACCATACATTTCTTTCAATATCTTTTTCCTTCTCCTAGAATCTAGAATCCAGAATCCAGAATATAGAGTATAGAAAATCAACTAAATTCTCGAGTCTCTAGGATTTCGGTCAAATATTGCACTCTTACTCTTATTCTTGGGGATAAGTACACATGTTACGTGTATTATTGTTATTGAGATTGAGATGGGCGTGAGAGTTTAATTCACAAAACTTGATCGGCTCGAGACTCTAGAATCTAGACTAGAGAAGCGAGGCTCGAGTCGTCAAGGAGAAATTCCAGTATTCCAGTATTCAACCTTCTCTTCTAGGAAGTTGCGTGCACATTGGATGAATGAGTGAACGCAAATGCTGTGGATTGTGGATTCTAGATTCTTGGATTTTGGATTTTGGATATTGGTTGAGATCAATTCTATTGTATTTTGTGTATTGTATTATTCGGAATCAGAACAAAGAACAAAGCATTAGAGTACAATGAGACGGAAGGCGGAAGAGAAGAAGAAAATAATCAATATACCGAACATATACATTATACATTGTACATGTAGACAAAGAATTCAGGGAATTGTGCGGCTGAAATAGAAAGAAAATGGAACAAAAAAAAATCCTTCACACACTTGTTACAATCAATTCATGTTGATTGTTCCAAAGTCCAAAGAAACTTGTAACTTGTAACTAGAGCATTTAGAATACTGAATATCTAGTATAAAATAATATAGAATACATCCAACTCAACTCAAACCAAACTAAAACCAAAGGCAAAAGCAAAACCATAAGGACCACTTGCATCCACTTTCGGCTTTGATGATAACGCCACACTTTTATCATTTACCACAAGTAGAGTCAAGACTCAAGTGCCTTTATTTTATTTTCATATTGATTCCTATGTTTTACATATCTTTTCAGCACATGTAATAATAAGCTATGATATTCCTCATTGAGCTTATACCTTGTTTTTACTGAGGGTTTCATGTTTCATGTGCTGAAAATTCATGCATATGAACTTACTTATATAAATTATATTTTAAAGCTTGGAAATAGAAATAAAAAATGGTAGTGGAAAAAACAAAAAAAGTATCCACTTGAATTAGAATTTATCAGTCATATCCTAAAAAAGACCTTGATAAATGTATCAGCATCATTTATTGTTGACGCCAATCAAAATCAAAATGTAAAAAAATAAATGACGAGCTTTATAATTTATTACTTGCATTTATTTTCTGCCATTTTAAATGGTGCAATTCCCACGTCCTTTAATAATTGCATTTATGTATTCATTTATATTTATATTCATATTTATAATCATTGGAATAAAAAGGAATGAGAATTCTACAACTAAAAGTCAAGAGCCCACAGCCCGTTGAAAATTACATCATGTTCCATGTTACATGTAATAAACATTGCATGTTGTTTCTTGATTATTGCTGATAGTCTCTAGTGAAAAGTGTTGAATTTTGAGTGTGGATGCTGAAAATTACTAAAATGAGTGTACATAATTTGTGTCCCTAAAAATCAAAAAGGCGAGCTTTGCAAAATTTCTAATATGATTATGTGTTGTCACTCACTTGTAAACAGAGCTGCAAAACGTAGAATGTGTAATGTGGAAAGTGCAGACATTTGTACATTGTATATTGTAAATTGTACATGGGACGTGCATTTTGCTCTGCATCTGCATAATATGTTAAATAATGGACCCTCTTGATACAGGCTATGATGATGATGATGATGAGCCACGAGCTACGAACTACAGCATCACATCAACATCATCTGACATGGCACGTTGTTTTGTGTCAGCATTCAGTATGCACATTTTTAGTATGTACAAAATATAACACTGAGTGGGATTGGGTTGAATTGGACGGAACAAACTGGCAACTATTTCCTACAAACTTTTACCAACCAAAACCAAATCAAACCAAACCAAGGACGAAAAAGTCGAGTCAACGGATAAAAGTAGTCGTACATCGTACAGTCATTCACATGGACATTCTGCTGCATTGTGCAAAGTATAAAGTATAAAATCCATTCTTTTTATACTATATGATACACATAAAGGCGGTATGCATGTACAATGTACAATGTACAACGTAAAACCAAACCAAACCAAAGGAACTGTAGGAAGGAACGTGCAACTCTTTTTGTGCGTATGTATCTATCTGAAACTACTTGAACCCAAAAACTAAACTAACTGTGACTGTGAAGGAATGAATGTGAAGGATAGCCCAGGAAGAGGAAAAAAAGAAGAGGAAAATAAGCCTTTTGCTTTTCCTATACTTTACTCACTCTTCTCTTCATCACTCGCTCTTGTTTTTAACTTTGACTTTGGCTTTGACTTTGAGTTTGACTTTCCCAAGGTTTCTCTCAGACTTGCATTTTTTCTTCACCAACTCCAGTCTCCAGTCTACCAGTATTCTGTCTTCTGTCTTCTGTCTTCTGTCTACTCATCTCGATCTCATTCTTGTCATTGGATTATACAAGAGGAGAAAATTTCGTAGTAAGTTCACATCCTCCTTTTCCCTTCCTTTCCTCACATTCTTCCACCAAAAGGCATTTGCTTGTTCTACTACGCTGCATTTTTTCCATACTGTAGATTCTAGACTCTAGATTCTAGACTTTGGTCTGGTCTGGTCTGGTGTGATTTCGTCTATCAACTGTCTGACTGTCTTTACAAATTTTCTCTGGCAGACTCTCGACCCTCGACTCTCGACTCTTGAATTCGAATTGGAGTTTAACTCAAAGTAAGAGTAAAAGTAAAAGTAGAATCAGAGATGTATGTATTTCAAGTTGAAACTGCATATCCTTTTTTCCTTGTTCAGCCTTCTTTTAGTCAAGAGCTACTTTTACCCAGTTACTTTGGGTCTGTGGACTTTGGGCACACATTTCAAGAATATTTGAGAGAAAAGGAACATGACTCAACCCTTGATTCTCACATCCGATCTTGCAACTTTCAACTCACAATTTAAAACTCAAAACTCAAAACCCAAAACTAAAGATCCAAGTCCCGAGTCTCCCGTATATATTATATTATGCAGTTCTCCTCATATCAAGATAAAGATAAAGATGAGATGCGATGCCTGTGTCTTTTGCTCTATCTTTTTGATTCTTTATCTTATCTGTGCATGTTCACATGATGATGATGTTCATTGAATGTGCTTCCGTAATTCATATGAAGCTCATATGTGTTTTCGTGATCTTTATCTTTTTTCAAGATGATCTTGATCTGAATCTTTACCCACACACAAAATAACTACCATTTGAATTTTTATCAACATATCAAATATTGTGTACTCACATAAAATGATTATGCATTATGAATTATGAATCATGCAAAAACTGGAAAGAAGAGTTGAGTCTTCACTTGAGTCTTGAGATAAATCATGTAATTTGAGATGATGAGATGAATTAATTCGTAATTCATTATTCATAACCCTTTTGATACTTGATATTTGATAAGGTCTCAATGAAGCTAAGAAAATGTACAGGAAGGGGAAATGAAGGCTTTTGAAGGCGAGAAACATGAAGTACTACAGGATTCATCTATATTAATCTTGAAAATGTCAATCATAATTACATCCCAATCTAAGAATCAGCGGGGAGTTACTACACTAGAAATTAGGACTTGTACACGTAATACTAAAAGCTTAATACTCAAGGCTAAGTTTATTAAGCAGTTCTAATAATTCATATTAAATAATACTCGGAAATACAATACATTTATAACAGTACAATTCCAGTCAATTCTATTGAATCCCATTAATCCGATGACAAGGGTGGTGATGATGATTCATTATAAATTACAGTATAACACATCGACAAAAGAAAGTCTGTGTATTTTTACATGTGGATATAAATATGATACAAAAATACAAGTTCAAAAACACATACGATATAAAGTAAATAGTAAAGTCACTCATTTTGATGTTTGTTGTCTTTTAAAATGATTAGTGGATGAGCTGTTTTGAGTTGGTGTTTGGTTTATTGGAAGTGTTTAATGGGGAACAACAAGAGAATAATAATAACACTAACTTTTCCATGTAAACTACAGTTTATCTAAAAGAGCAGAGTACACTAGTTTACATGGGTTGTAGACACGCACAAACTAATCACAACTCGAACAAACAACCCAAAAGTCGTGTATGTACAATGTACAATGTACAAGCTGCTGTCAATTTGTGTACGGAAATGATGAGCAATGTTCCAAATTATTACTTGTCCGTCCCTTGTTTTTGTTCTTGTTTTTGTTTTTTCCCCTTTACAAAAACCAGTGCTTGTGCCATTCGTCAGTAAAATGTCCCCTGTTTTCCAGTTCCAGCTCTGTATTCCAGTTTCTAGTTTACATGCATGTTTTCTCTGTGGATTACATTTTACATGTGTGATACCTTTGTAGTTTGTAGTTTGTAGTTTGCTGTTTGTAGATTTATCCAAAGGGATTTCTCACAACTCACAGCTCACCAGGCATGATGTGACGAGGGTTTTGTATGAATACAAGTGTAAGCTAGACTGTAGAATCTAGACTCTAGAATGCATAATGCACAAAGTAGAATGAAATGAAATGGGATGAAATGAAGGGAGGAAATATACAAAGGAAGAGGCGGTGAGGAGGAGCAATCAAGGAGAACAGTATGACCATTAAGTTGTACTTAATCAAATTAACCGTCTATTTGACAGTACATGCAGGCATGTACATTATACATTGTACATTATACTTTATACTTGTATTCCCTGTTCTCTCGTCCTACACATGTACAATGTGCAATGTCCATGTGTTTCATCTCTTTCAAAACTCTGGTTTCTCATATGATTAAACACTTGGATTTAAACACCTTTCATACTCTATGCTTTATTTATAAAGGTATATGTATTTTGTATTTTGTGTATTGGAACTACGAGGATTTACGAGCCCACAATTTACCATCTAGAATCTAGAATCTAAAGTCTACCAGTTTCTCCTTCTTTTGTTTGACTGGCCTAAATACCAAAGAGTATACTCTTTGCCTAGGCAAAGTACAAAGTATTACAAACAATGGGAGGAAAATTCACACAGATCTATAACATGAGAAAAAGAAATCTATGAGGATTGGACATGTTTAACAGAAAACATTCAACACAAATTACATGCACCAATTATCATCATTCATTACTATTATCTATTATTATGAAGTATGAAATTAATTTCTACTCTTTTGTCTTTTCTTCTGGCTTCTCCCCATATAAATTTTCTAAATCGGTGTAATAAAAGGTATAGAGTCTTTTATTTTAAACTAACATTGAGTTTTGAGTTTGAAATTAATTCCACAGTAAACAATGAACAGTCAACAGTTTTTTTATCGAGTATTATTTTGTTTTCAACTTGTACGAACTTTGAATTGAAGGTTGTACAAATTATTCAAGCCCTACAGAAAATATCAAATAATCAAATAATTAGCTACTACAGTTTTTTTTGTAGCAGAGTATGATAACAAGTATAATTGAAAAATAATTATAGCGGTGAAAGTAAAAAGAGAGCTAAATACGAAATGATATGTTTAATAATACATAATACATAATATGCTTTGAGCCTTGAGTTTTTAGTCTAGAATCTAGAGTCTTGAGAGTTTGAGAGTTTGATGTGTGATAATGATTGATAATGATCAAAATGTTTATGCAGATTCTATAGATATGAAGGTTATATTCATAATACAATGATGCATACATCGATTAGACCAATGTACAAAGTACAGTGTACAGTCTACAATGCACAATGTAAATGTCCAAGAAAGCGAAAGGCAAAGGCTGAATTGAGAAATAAGTAATGAAAACGTGTTAGGGGCTTCACTTTCTCCTCAGCCATTATTATTACCATCCTGCCTCTCATTTTGTATTTTGTTTTGTGCTCATACTAATACGCGTTTCACTACCTTGAAATTGGCAATGAGTGAAAAAGGGTAAAAGCAAGAGGAGCGAAAAGTTGCTGTAGAATGTAGAATGTATAATGGGAGTAGACACTACACAGTAGACAGTAGACACCAGTAGTGAAAGTAGGAACCAAGCACGAGGCGCTTATGTTTTATACTTATTTCATGTTTTATGTTGTTGTATAATCGATACAAGAGTTGATTGAATGAGGGAAGGCCATTTCTTGTGGACTAATTACTTATCGGCGAATACATTAATGAGATATTACTGAGATACTGCGCTCAATGTATGTATGTTTGAAGCTTTGGCATTGGCGTTGGTGTTGTCTTTGTCTTTGGCTGGCTTCCACTCTCCATTCTCAATTCTCCTCGATGAGCTATGAGCTATGAGCTATCATCATCCTGTATCTAATATAATCATACAATTTACTTAAGACACTGCAGAATGTTCAATGTAGAATGTAGAATGTAGAATTAAGAGTGTCGAGTGTGGAATGTATTGCAAGTTATGTTCTATTCCACTGTATTATTTACATCAATATCCCTTCCTACTAACAATAATAATTATCATCACTACACTCTGAACTAGACACTAGAGTCTAAACTACGGTCGAATCATCACCGTCCTCATAACGTCATAACGACATTATAACCAAGTTTAGGTGAGTGCTTCAACTCTCTCTTGAAATGCCTAATGTGTTTATTATTACTCGCTTATCCCATTTCCTTTCCACTCTACTTTCTACATTCTACAAAATTTAGTACAACATACAACATAGTACAAGCAATACAATGTTCAATGTTCAATGTGTGTCAAAATAAAACTGCGCTGTCATTTTCAAAAATTCCAATGGACGAATACTTTTATATTTTATATATGTATTATGCACCTTTGATTGGCCATCTATTGTACATTGTGATTTTATTGAAACCTCAAAAGTAAAAAAAGATAGAGAAACCAGAAAAAGAGAAAAAGTATGCACCTGGAAAAAGGCCAAGCATCACTATTATTATATTGCATCGAGTTGACCAAAAATATTCTGAATTCTTAATTCTAAACAGCAAAGCAAATGTGAGGAGAGAAAGGAGGAAAAATGTTGCAACCTTTTCATTTTCTACATAAAGTAAACTTGAACTGGCTGAAAAGTTTTGGAGAAAGTTGATGGAAAAAGTTGAAGAGGGAAAAATCCATAGGCGAAACGTAAATAAAGTTGGTCAGTTTCTCATTCATTGATTTGAAACTTGGTACATAGCGGGTACCTCTGAACTACGAAGCTACGAAACTACGAAACTACGAATGACATTGGAGAATGTACAGTGTACAATTCTACTGTGTCAAGTTTCATTGGGAATAATACAAAGACGAAGCCGAAGCCGAAGCCGGAGCCGGAGAAAAAGTCCGAGGAGAAAAGCATAATATCGGTTGGAATAGGAGAAAAGAAGGATTCAAATAAAGAATCTTGTCTTTTGTTCTGTCCATACATGTACAATGTACATTGTACAATGTACAGCCAAGTATAATATAAAAATACCTACATGTATCTATATTCTTGGGCAAGTTCTAAGTGAATCTTTCTTTTGCCCTTATTTTTCTTTCCTCCTTCTTTTTTCTTTCTCTGCTCCCTGTTCTGTTCTGGTCTGTTCATGTAACCAAGAGGAGCGGAATATAGTGAGTCCGCCATTCAACTGACCAAACTAACAAAAGAGTAGTTCTTTGTCCAAATGTCCATGTCGATGCTGATGCCGATGCCGATGCCGGTGTCGGTTCGATTTTCTTTTATTCCTATTTTCCCTCTTGTTATTTGTTACATGTACAATGTATAAAAAGAATACGGGTCCAGTGTACATTGTTACACTGCATGGAAAATGCAACACATACACATTTGTCTCCATGTGTGTGTATTGTGTTTTGTGTATGATGAAAAGTAGGAAAACGATGAGGCTCGCCAATTTGTTCCGTTGCCCAATAACAGTACCAGCCGCAATTCTAGTTCTAGTCCAAATTCGAATTCTTTCAGTCTTTTCTCTTTTCTCTCCTCTTCCGCCTGTACTTTGCGCATTGTGCATTGTACATGCTGACACACAAAGGTCAAGTTTTTGAATACTATCCACTATCCACTCTTGTAGTATTTTGTATCGAATCGACCTATGTAAAATGTACAGTATATAAAATTATATAAAAGCAGAGTACAGAAAATAGGGAATAGAAAATGTAAAGTTGTAGCACCGTTGAGTGGAGACCGAAGCCTGCCAACTGCCAACTAATTTATATCCACTGCCAAAGAGTCTTTATAGGGACAATATTATGTACAATGTATAATGTACAGTGTAGACTGAAACCGGCTTAAAAATAGGCCAAAGTTGTACAATAAAAGTAGAAAAATAGAGAGAAAAGCGGAAACTATATATAGCTGCAGAGAGAGAAAGAACAGTGTAGTTGTGGAGAGAATAAAGAACAGAGAATGGAGGACAGTGTCACTGGGAAATCGATGTAATATGAGCGGATGGCCAAAGATCCAAAGGGCCAAAGAGCCAAAGAAAACGTGGAGGAAAGAGAAGGTAAAAGTAGATGTAGAAAGTAGAAGAAAAGGGGAAAGCTCTCTATTCTCTGTATGTAGAGTCTAGAGTGTAGAGTGACTTTCATTTTAGTATAATGGCATTGACTTGCAAAGAATAATATGCCGGCACAACATGACATATGGAGAGTAATCGGAACCTATTGATGGGAAAATTGGGGAAGGGTGAAAACGGAAAAAGGGAAAAAGGTTCCATTTTCTTTTCTTTATTTTCCCCACTGTCTCACCATCCCTTTTTCTTTTTCTATCCAAGTCTTTGTCCGTCCCAATTTTCTTGGGCATCTATGTACAGTAGTTTTTGGCTTCACTTTGGTTTTCTTTCTCACACTGACTATTGAGTATTGAATACTCTTTGAATGGAAAGGTTACTCTTTCTTTCATCTATAGATTTTGTACTTTTTCAGTTGTCAAATTTTTATTTTGCAGATTTTTTGCACTCCTTTTCATCATCAGTTGTTCTCTAGCTTTGGTTTCGCTTAGTTTTCCACACCATGTCACACTTTCAACAATTACAATTAAAGTAACCGTGTGCTTCGTCTTTTGTATCTATTCGCTGTTCTCTACGTTGATGTCATCATTTTTCAAAGGAAAAGAGTCATAAAATTGTAGAATCTGATGCTATTTACAGTAGTAAATACTCCAAGTATTTCCATACAATTGAAAATTCAAAGCATGGTGAAGATTTCTTTTTACACAAAAGTTTAAAGACTGAGGTGCTGCACAGTGTACATTGTACAGCATCTATTTCTTGCCATTTTCTCTTCTATTTCTCTTTGTAGTTACAAATGTATGTGTACATAAAGTATTAGCCATTGTCCTCCGCCATTCTTCGTAAGTGTACACCTCGACCACGACTATACACCGTACACAGAAATCTTCAGCGCTGGGTGTTGGTGTCGGTGTCAGTGTCAGGAGCAGTAGCACTGTCAGTCCATTTCCTACTTTACTCTTGTCGTTTTGTGGGGAACCACAAGAAGAAGAAAAAAACGGACGTGGAAAAATTGATCCCCAGAGTCTCATTTTACAGAGGACGGTGTACAGAACTCGGGATGTCTTTGGCACTCTGCGTCTGTGAAGGAATAAGGACCGAGAACCGAGAGCTGAGAGCGGACAGGACAGAAAAGAACAGAACAGAGAAAAGAGACTACTACTAAGCCTTCTCATGTATAATAATAATACATATCAGCGAAAGTTGTACATTGTACATTGCGTAATGTACGACGGAAGATATAATATTATTATGTAACTTGTACAAGTACGAATATCTGTATGCAGTATGCACGTTAAAATAGATATACAGATAGATAGTTACTTTGGATCTTTTTGTCTGTCTTTGACTTGAAGTTTTTTTTCTAGGAGTAAGAGTATCACCACACTTTCACTTCCATTTTCCATTTTCCACAGTATTCGAGATTCTGGTCTGAATTCTGGTCTACAAGAAGTCTAGAAGAGTCTAGTAGAGTCTAGTCAACTCAAATCATCCGACCATTTTAAAAAGGGAGACGGGAAAAGTGATGAGGAGAGGGAAAAAAAGTTGCAAATAGACCGAGTTCCAAAACACAAAGTTTTTTAAGTGTCTTCTCAAGTTCGTTGATTCTACTGGGTGTCTTGTTCTCTTATGTAGAATGTAGAATGTACAGTGTACGATGTACGATGTGTCATGTATTGTAGATACTCGTACCGCTACCACTATTCTTGTCCTCCTCATGCTTTCCTCGATGCATCCATTTACCACTTACCACTTACCACTTTTCCTCCAGTTCTACATCTACTTGTACTTTTACTTGTAGTTTTGGTTCTGGTTCTAGCTCTAGTTTTTCTGCTTCTTAGCTCTGACTAATTAGAATCAATTAGAGCTACATCAAAATTGTTTAACTTGTTCCGGTTGTCATTTAGAGATCCATGTTCTCCGTTCTCGTCTCTCTACTCTCAGCTCTCCGCTCTAGTTTTCCTCACTCATTACCAACCGTGGGTTGTTGGCTGTTGGTTGTTGAGTGTTATGAAATTTTATGAAATGAATGGCAACCCAGATGGTTTTAAATGAAAAGGAAAAAGAAAACGAGGAACAACTGCAATTTTTTTATACATTTCTAGTCTCGTTAAAGTTTACCAACAAATTATTATGGTATATGTTTTCATACTTCAAACTACAAAGTACAAGATGCAAACACGTATAACGTATAAACCTTTCTATTTACCTAATTTGCTTCCTCACTGCATGAGCCAGATGAGAGACGAGAGATGAGAAACAAACAAGAAAATGGAGGTTGCGAGGAGAATTAATTGCATGTATTTTTCTAATATGATCTAGATTCTAGATTCTAGATGGAAAAATGAATTAGAAACTAGGAATTCAGAGCTAGGACAGAAATGTTGCAACCTTTCATTACTGAAAAAAATGATACTTGTTTTATTTACATGATCCACTTTTCAATTATTTTTTTGTACGTCAAGCTTCAAGCTTTAATGCAAAAAAAGTAAAAAGTAAAAAGCAAAAAGCTTACATGTGATATTTAAGAATACAAAAATGTTCCACATGGTTATAATGAGCTTTCTTTCTACATTATACAATTCTACAATTCTACAGTTCTACAGTTCTACAATCTTCATGTAAACTAACAATAACAAGTAAATGTTATTCTTCTAAAAAACACAGAGAGAGGATGGAACTAATGGAAATAAAAAAAAGAAGGTATACTAAAATAAAGTAAATACTATGTATGTAGTAATATTGAATGAAATATATTATGTAGAATTTAGAATGTAGGAAATGGTGGAATATTCTACATCTGTGAGCCCTCCAGCAAGATTCTATTCAGCGTGATTCTGAGTCTGAGCCGACTTGCATAGGATTGGATTCGATTTGTGTATTTTTTATATGCTTGAAATGAGAGGAATCATGTGAATGTGAATGTTTGCACTGGGAAAAAAAGTTGGAAGGATTTGGAGTTGGATTTGAACCTTTTGTTTTTAGGGAGAAAAACCAAGCCATTTAAAGTAAATACTAATAATATTTTGTGACATTTCAAAATAATACTCATGGATCATGGGTATTTTGCTCCTGGATATTTTCTCTTCCTCATCTTTTTCATCTTTATTCAATTATTTTTCCATTGCCCCTAGACGGAATAACAATAAAATTAAATACCATTCCCATACTTTCTACTTTCTACTGTATTGGAATTTGGAATTCCTTCCTGTTTTACGAGTACAAATACCATTTGTTGAATGCAGGATAATAAAAAGAGGATAAGTAACTCTCTCACTCTGGTTTTTGTGATGTAAGCTTAATCCTCTCTGTACAATGTAAATGTAAATGTATAAATATTCAGTATTCAATATTCACTGTGCGTAGCATGAAGGCATAAAGTAACATGTTGTAAAAACAGTAACAGAGTTCCACAGTATTATGCAAATGGTTCTTTGGTGAAAATCCAAAGTCCGTAAAATAACCAACACTTAATTTACTTTCCCTGTGCATAATAAGTACAGCGCACACATGAGCATTAAACAAAAGGTTTGGAGGCTGGAGGTTGATTAAGGCCAGCAGAAATGTTCTTTTAATTCACGCTCCATTTTATTTTATTCTAGTTCTAGTTTTATTTCTCATCTGCATTTCAATTCAGATTCGAATTCAAATCCAAAGTGGAATAATCAACACTCAATAGTGCTCAATAATACTCAAATTTCAATACTATTGAATTGAATCACACATGAAATATTCACAGATGGCCCAAATTACTAAATCCACCTGCAACCTGCAAATTACTAAAAACAAGCTACTAAAAATAAAACTCATTCTACTCAATTAACCATATGGGAAAATGTACTGTCAAATTTAGATTAAATCAACAATTGGAATGAATGAAAATGGCAAACTTGCCATGGTTTAATTTTGCCAGTGGTTTAAAATATTTATTATAGAGAAAGAGAGAGAGAGAGAGAGAGAGAAAGTATGCTAAATAAATGAATGTGTAAAAGGATTTGTGTTTGAAAATTTTCCATTTTGTTTTCTTTCCTTTTTCATCCACATCCGAATTCAAATTCAAATCCAAATCCACATTCATTTTCTCTTTCTTTTTTGCCATTCGGCTTCTCTTTGCCATTTTCCATTTGCTGTTTGCCGTTTGCCGTTTGCCTTCTCTTCAACTTTGGACGTTAGTTTGACTTGAGTAGGAATAATCGATAGATAGATCTGAACCGCCAAACTCCAAGCTGCAAAAGCACCAAGTACCAAGCGCCAAGCTCCAAGCACCAAGCACCAAGCGTCAGCAGCTAACAGCCAACAGCCAACAGTCTCATACATGTTTGTCTACTGACTGGACTGATATGGGATGATAAGGAAAGAACTGCGTGAAAACGAGGAGAGAGAATCAGAGTGAGAGAGGGAGCGAAGGAGAGAAGGAGAATGGGGAAAAGCATCATGTATACAATATATGACGACGTGTAATGTAGACTGTAGACTGTAGAAAGTAGAAAATAGAAAGTAGATGTATGTACAATGTTCCTGGAAAAGAGGAAAATGCAAGCAAAACTACAGTAGGAAAACGAAAACGAGTACAAGTACAAACTGCTCTCTAAAGACGACTGCAGACTGAGGACTACAGCAGCAAAAAAGCTGTTATGCTTTCTCTTTTCACTCTCTCTTTTCTCTTTTCGCTTTACTCTTTTCTCTTCAGCCTCTGAACTTCGGCATCGACTTCGGCTTCGTTTTCGGCACACTCCAAAGTCTAAACAGAAAACTCTAACCGTTTGACTATGAGATGCTCCTCATCCGTAGTCCGTAGTCTGTAGTATCTCTTATACTTTCTACATTCTATATAAGTTGTATGTGTACATCTATATCTGTTTGCGAATTGGAGTAGAACGAGGAATGGAAAGAAATAGGAGCCGAGAATAGGATTCGGGAGTTGTGAGTCTAGAGTCTAGAGTCGTGAGGAAAACAAAATAATGGGAAGAAAGAGGAAACCCGGAGCAAGGGCACACTTTTGCAAAATAAATGTACACATTCAGTCAGCCATTCTGCCAACATTCACATGTAGCTACAAGCTACAATCTACAAAACTCAAAGCTCAAAGCACCAAGTACGTTCGACTTTGCTTTCTCTTTTCTTTCTCCTTCACATTTGCTTTCTCTTTGGCTTTCTCTTTTCCCTTCGCTGTTTTCGGTTTTCGGGGTTTCGGCCTCGCCTCGACTCTCGATTCTCGACTCTAGACTCTAGACTCTCGACTTGTTTCGACTGACTAAAGTCAGTGCCGTGACTTGAACTCTCTTTGAAATCTATATACAAAACCAACAACCCAAAGTCACATGCTGAGAAACATGTATAATGTATAATGTGTAGATACAGATATAGTTATATCTTTATTTTTTACATGTATATTATGTTCTCAGTGCTGTGTTGTTCTGTGTTTGGCTTATTTGTCTGCACTGCACTTGTTCTCTCTGGCTTTGGATTTGACTTTGGCTTTGACTTTGACTTTTGACTTTGAATTTTAACTGTACATTTCACACACAATCCAATCCAATATGAAATACAGTGGATACAAAGTGTAGTTAGGTACTCGGAAAAGTACATGCATATAATATATTATAGAAAGAGAACAGTTGAAGGATGGAGGAATAAATGGGAAACCATGCAGCATGACCAGTGTAAATATGTACAATGTACAATGTTCAATGTCCATTGCACATATTTACAAAGAGGAGAAATAGAAAATAGAAAGTCTATTTCTATTTCTGTTTCCACTCGTGCTCCTTCTTTCTCTTTCCTGTGTATCCATTTCTGTTTGTTACTGTTTCTGTCTGTGTCACTTTTGCCGTTTTCTCTAGGGTTTCCCTGTGATTCCAATTCGGTTCAAGTCGGATCCAAAATCCAATTGAAAAGAGAGATGATCACATGTGTACAATCTACATTGCACACTGTATCTGTATCTTTTAACTCTGTATCTTTATCTCTGTACTCTGTACGCTGTACTGTACTTTACTTTGATCTAAAAATGTTCACTGTACTTATGTGAAAAAACCTCGCCTCTCTCTTCTTCCCTTCATCTTGTAGATTGTACATTGTACATTTTGCATTGCACAGCCTCTTTTTCTTCCTCCTCTTTACAAATGTTTGCGTGTACGCATCCTCTCTATTCTGTATTCTGTATTCAGTATCTTTATCGACGTTGAAGATGTGTTTTACTTTTTACGTTTTACACAGTTACAGTTTCCACATTTTGCACAATTTTAAACAACTTTTTCCTCTTTTCTTTTCCTCTTTCTTTTCCTCCTGATGGACTGACTGATGGAAATTTTCATGACTATGTGTAATGTGTAATGTGCGTGTACTGGATGTACTATATTAAATGCGAATGTCACATTTAAGCCGGAATATTACGCGGCGGATGTATTTGTACTTGTACTTGTGCTTGTGAATTGTAAGGATTTTCTATAAAAAAAATAAAAAAGTTTATTGAATGAATTGATAGAAAAATAGAAAAGTTTCAAAGTTTTCTAAATCTAGATAAAAAGTAGTAACTGAATAAAAATAAGACAACCAAGATGAAGAGGAAGACGAAGATGAAGACGGATATGAATACGACTACAAATACGACTACGGATGATGGGATTGAAAAATAGGAATAGGAAAAAGTAATGGATACATGTTACATTTCTTATGGATCTTATGGATTTGTACTTGTCTTGTCCGGTCCAGTTTCTTTTTTTCTTCAAAAGTCCAATCCGAAAAGTTTAAATCTAATACGATGTGAAGAATGGAGAATGGAGAATGGAAAATGGAGAAAGTTGAATGAATTTTCAAGGAAGGATTTTCCATTTCTATCTATCTCTATTTCATGTATTTTCTATAGTTGTGTAAACTTTGCAATTTCTAAATTTGAACTCGGTTTAGTGTTTAGTATGGAAAAAGAGAATCTAGCATTTAGAATCTAGAATCTCAACCGATTTGAAACTGAAACATCAAAACTCCAACTTGGTCCTGGCCTTGTTATTAAAATCTGGAAGCAATTTAAAAACTTTGTCCTAGATTCTGGAGTCTAGATTCTACATTCTAAAGTACATACTTTTTGCTTCTATGGACTAAATGAATGAAATAAAGCCAGCCGTAGATTTGATTTCAAGTTGTATCGTTTGTATTAAGGTCGTACTTTTGAGTTTCAGTTGGCATTGAACAAGCTGTAAAATACAAGCAAAAGAGAAGAGATAGCCATCTTTTTTAAACAAATTATGCGTGTGTTATTTATGTCCGGATTTTGTTTGCACTATAAAGTTGTACATGAAGTTGGTGACTAGAGTCTGGTGACTTGGGCAAAGTTGAAAGTTTTGTAAAAGTAAACTTAACCGTCGTCCGTCAAATATTTGTACTTTGTACCATGTATTTTGTTTGAGATTTGAGACTGGAGATTTGAGATGAATCACATCAAACCATTCAAAACAACATTCCTCCCAACACCAAAACCAACACCAACACCAACAACATGAGACTAGAGACATGAGACATGAGGTTCAAATGATGATAATAATCATAAAATTTTCAAAGTTGAAAACAAACAACAAACAACAAAATCTCATCCTGTTTCTATTGTCTATTTGTATATAAATATACAGAGCAAATATAAATCTCCAAGTGCGTTTCTCTTGTACTTTTACACTTTTCCCAATATCTTTGTTTACATTTTGGATCAAACAGGGAAGGCGATGCGCAACGTATCTGGTCACGTGCTCCTGTGTTGTGTGTACCATTTATTTACTTTTATACTGTTCACTTTCATTTCAAGTTTGACCACCCGGTATTTTGCCTTAGTTTGTTTTGGATTAGATTGAATTTTGACTTGGCGAGACTTTGCCAGAATCTAGAATCCAGAATCCAGAATCCAGAATAAAGAATAAATATTCATGTACTTCCTACAAACTTTCTCGAGCATCCTTTCATGCCAGCTGCCAGCTGTCAAAAGCTGCAGACTGCAGGAGAAAAACTGCAGTGCATAAAATTTTCATGGGCAGCTTCGCAAAACTCACAACTTTGTGGCCACTACAAAGCAAAGTAGAAAGTGAAATTTCTCAGGTCACGATGAACATTGAACTTTGCATTCAACTTGGAGTAAAATATTAAATATTAAACTACCCTCATAAAAAAATCTCATTGTGTCCAATGAGAATCTAATGATATCTAATGGTACACTTAGTGAGATTCTAATGGGACTTTGGTCGAAAATCTCATTGAAATC